>PVKS010004037.1:82932-97495 GCA_004027875.1 Aplodontia rufa
TACACTAGATACCCATTTAACACATGAGTTCTTCTGGGGGAAACTGCATTAGATGAAACCCATAGTAGCTTATCTATGTGTTAGCATTACCCCTGGTTATCAAAGTTAATACACATTGATTGCTACAGTTTTGACAATGTTTCCCCCTCATCTGTGTCCTGTATCGCAATATACTTCTAATAAATGTGGAAAAAAAAAACCTTATAAATTTTCAGGCAATAATTTAATAGACTACTTGGTATTTAGCATGCAGAAAGAAAATGACAATTACAATAATTATAATTACCATTTTAATCCAATGCAGTTCAACAAAAGATTAGATATTTTTATGAACACTAATAATGTTTGCAGAAAAGAAAATTTATGACAAAAGAAAATAATAGGATTCTAGAAACAACAGGGTCAGAAAAAAGTATAAAACAAAACCTTTCATAGGTATTGCTATTAATTCATTTATAATTTATGTTAAAATCTTTCTTTTGGTTTAATGAAATTTTTCCTACAACACACCTTTTATGATGCTCAACAGTCAAGGAAACCCCAATGGATACTGGCTACAGAAATTTAGCAACTTAATTAATAAGTATTTAATGTTTCATGAAAACATACATTCTAGGCATTATTTGAGTTTTATCACACTATTGCAATTTCTAAAAATGGTTGGTATTTGGTAAACCACAATTTCAGTATGGATAATATTAATTTTCTCTCCCTTGCAATCAGATTTCGATGAACAACCTGCCATTTTATCTTTATCCAGAAGTTCTATAGATTTTGCCCTTAATTTAATGTCTAAATGTATTCCATTCTCCTTCCACAACTAATGACTGTATTTGGTTCATTTTCAATAAAACCTAATGATTAAATTAAAAAGGTTAATCAGGTTTAAATAAAGATGAGGGTGACATTTCTTCCATATTTGTCTGGCTCACAACTTGCTTTTTGCAAACTTTAAATTCTGCCTTCTGTGGAAATTATGCCCTCTAAAAACAAGTGTTGTGAAAAGGGCCATATGGGGCAAAATTGAGTTTTGGCATCCAAAATTTAAGAATATTTTTAAATAAAAACTTTACAGAAGTGAAGTAGCCATTTAATTAACATTTTAGGTAGGGGTCATTGCTTTTTATTTGGATGAGGAGAAGTTAAAAAGAAAACCCCAGGAGAAAATATGACATTAGTACACTTTGCTAAATTAAAAGAAAATTAAAAAATGGGCATGAGACAGTAACATGAGGTCTGTACTGAATCCCATTGAAGGCTGTAATTAGCCCATGCTTCTGTATTTTACACAATACAATGAAGCACTATTTTACCCAATATATCTTAATTAAAAGCAAAAACACAATACAACACAAAGCTACCATCAAAGAGGCGTTATTGGCACTCACATAATACAGAAGATGGGAAAGGATTTTGTTTTCTTTGTTTGGCAAGAAAATTGGAACTAGGCATTCTATTTTCCACACTGCTCTCAATATAGAAGCATTTGTGTACTAAAAATTGCATTTGCACTGTAAATTATATGGATGAAAGCCACAGAGAAAGAGATAGTTTGTTGTTTTATAATTCAATAGTAGTAATGCTTGGATTTCTCTGCTTTCTTTTTCACAAAGAAAATAATTATTGAAGGCTTAGTTTTTATCACAATGGGATAGTTAGTGGAATATTACAATGCTTATGTTTTATATTCCTTTTTACTGGGATGCATTGATTATGCAGTAACATTAAACCATATACACAAAATAAGTTTCTTCTTGTGAAAATTTTGGAATTTTAAATATCAAGGAAACCAGAACAGTCTACTATGGTCTGTTCTTTGTAATCCCTTCTAATATAAGGAAAGAAAAATGTGAAGAAAATTCTATCATAAAAATTATGAATAAACTGTCTGCCACCAACCTGCTTATTTCTTATATGAAAGGAAAAAAGGTGAAATGAAAGTGATTCAAATAGCACCAATAATTTTGCATGTGACAAGTCACACAGAGATTTTAGTCAACTGGAATGAGACAATTAAAGAGTAAAAATGGGATAAGTGCTCTAAATAATTCATACAAAGAAAGACAGTTCAATACTTACCCTTGAGTCAACCATAAGATAAACCATAAGGAGAATCTGGAGTTCTAGCATCTTTTACTTTGCATATGACATCTAAGATGTTATTTCAAGCAAATTTCTCAAGGATTTGCATAAAAGCTATGTCTTATCAACCGAGAAGCAAAATGAACAATAGTGCACCAGTTGATTATTGCCACACAGTCTGCTGTTTGAATCTTTCCAAGTTGACATAATCTTAAACTGAACTATGAAAATTGGTTTCTTTTAAGTGCTCCTGAAAAATGGGGAGAAGAAAGAATCAAGGATCTAGTCTAATCTGGTCCGGAAGCACTGACGATAGATGTGGAACCAGAAAGACAAATGAGTTTCCTGAAACAACAGTACCAAAGGGAAGATGATAACCCAGAATAGCTCTTTCCAAAACATTTTGTTTGTTTGTAACTTTACCAAGATAGTGCCCTTTTTAGTATCAAGTTCTGCAAAACATAAATCAACTCATCAAAATCATCAAAGAGCTAGAAAGTACCTGGACTCCATCAGTTCATTTTTTTAAGATCACCTCCACTAATAGAAATATGGCCTTGGATTTATTGTCAATCCTGCACTCTTTTAACAATGAATGGCTCCATCACGTGTTAGAAAAATATTCCAAGCAAGGAGGAAAATAATATCCTCCAGTGAACAAATCATAATTGATTTTATCTGTATATACCAGGAAAATTATGTGAATAGTGCTAAAATTGAGACATGAGAGTGGGTCTCTAATGAAATAAAATAAGAAGTTTGGATGGATACTGAAGAATTTTGAAATTAGAATTTATTGAGATGACTTGATACGTAGACATATAGTATTGGTTTGACAAAAATAGATCAATTCATCAGTGTTGGATCTGATGAACATGACTAAAATAACAGAACAGACATCACATAACAATTAATTAGCATAACACACAGATATGTCACAAATACATAACCAATGGGTGTGTTACAAGATAGTTTGTTTATGTGATATATTCTACATTAGGTTAGGAAATTGACAGATTTAAATCTCTATTCAAGTGAGGGCAGTAGCTGCAAAAGGTCAGTATGAGAAACAAGTGGGATAAAGAAGTGAAAAGTGAGGCCACTATGAGGAGAGAAATCAAGGGCTGAACTTGCAATGGATGGTACACATAAATACATACAACTACAAAGCAATTTCCAGTGCTACTTATGTAAACAAATTTTCCCCAACATATAGGATAATGAAATAAAAAGAGGAGGGGAAAAGGTGGAAAGGGAAACAAAATCATGACTAGACACTCTTTCTAGCTTCCCTCAGTGTCCACTGTGCTCACTTATCACTGAAGCTGCCGATTAAAGATCATTGCCAGGGGTTGGGGATGGGGCTCAGTGGTTGAGTGAGTTGAGTGAGCCTAGCATGTACAAGGCCCTGGGTTCAATCCTTAGCACTGCAAAGAAAAAAAAAATCATCTCCAGAAGCAGAAAGTGTAGTCACTTTGGGAAAACCCTGCTTTTAATTAGCATAGTTTCCTTAAAGAAATAATCTGTAAGAGGAAAAATCTTCATATGACAAGTAAGTTGGTTAGAGTTTATAGTCAGTTATGATCTATTACCTATTATTTTACATGTTTAAATATGTTTCAATAACTCAATTTTGCAAGCTATACATGAATACTCTTTATAACAATATCATTGACTATTTTAAATATAAATTTCCAATTGACTATAAATGTCTAATTTACTAAATATCACAGATTATCCACTTTTTTCCATATAAAATCTTAAAACCAGGGATACCATCTTTGTATTCTTTCTATGCCCAAATTCTAACAAGTTGACTGGTCCATGGTAGGTACCTAAAATATATGACATATGTATACCTGAGAAGTAAAAAAAATGTGCAAAAATAAGAAAAATTAAATACAGAATGTAAATGTGATAACTAAAGTTTTTATTTTAAAGTGATTTTATTATGCCATAGTTTAAAATCATGTAGTTTCTTTTGTATCATATAATTTGTATGTATTTTCTCTATCCATTTGCTGTGGCATCTAAATTTGCTTAAAATTAGCAACAACTGGTTTCACTATGAACTTTATGATTGCCAAAATTTACTTTGGAGAGTAAAAACATGGACTTAATTATACCTGTCCTGAGTGATCTACTTGCCTCTAAATCTATTTGCATAAAATTAAGTAATAATAACTTCCTTTTTCCAAACTCTTACTCATCATGAAAATATATGTTTACATTTGGATCTTATTTTGATCTCATCCATACTAAAATACACCTTCTGGGACATAGTTACAATTTGGGTGACTAGAGATTTAAATTTTGTATAATTAAATTTAAAAGTCTTCCTGCATCTAAATATCTTATGCCTAATATACCCTTAAATATTATTGTATCTATAAGTGTTGTGATTAATATTTCCTTAAATAACTTGATGGACTCTAATTAAGGTAGTTGAGATCTCAAATAAGACCTTATGCTTGCTTATTTGTTTTTGACCACATATCCTTCTGTATTCTAAAAACTTTGACAAATGAGTGTGGGATGGTGAGGAAATACAGACTGAATACTGTCTTCAGAAAACATCTGTGTGGATCTGTCACCATTATGGCTGCTAAAACATTCAAGTGTTATAGAAACAGTGATGAAACCAAATGAAAGGGTAAATAATTGTTCTGCCATCTGAGCATAAGTTTATATTTGGAATGATCACGCCTATCTTACCCTGCTCATGCTGCCCTAACAAAATACCATAGACTGGGTGACTTGAACAACAGACATGTATCTTCTTACATTTCTGGAGGTTGAAAGTTAAGATGAGAGCAACAACGATGTTCAGTTTGTGGCCACGGCTCTCTTTTGGTTAGTAATCTCCATCTCCTTGCTGTGTCCTCATGTGGCTAAAAGTGAAATCACTGTCTCGTCCTATTATAAGAACATCTCCAATCTGATCTGATTAAGAACACTACCCTATGATCACATTTAACCTTAATTACCTCCTAAAAGCCTTACTTCTATATACAGTCACCCACGAGTTAGGTCTTCAATGTGTGAACATGGGGTGAACTAAATCAATCCACACAGCACATTCTTTTTACTAATTTTATGGTTGCAAAGATCATGTGGGAAAAATAAATGAATGTAGATTAAGAGAAAGACAAACTCCAAACACATTTTGGAGTAAGGTCTCCTAAAATGACATTTTTTAATTTAGTTTGAGCTATTGTTTTTGAAACAATATAGATCTGACAATGGCATACGCTGGCAAAATGTTACCTAGTGAAATATTTTGTTTCATACAAAATTGTTTAGATAAATCAACAGGTGTTTTCCCTGACTTTAAGTTAGAATTATTGTACTCTTCAAATTATCCCTTCTTGGGGATTATGAGCATCTGAAAACAGTCATCACATTTTCTCCACTTTAATTCCCTCATCCTATATCTGAGAGCACTCAAATTCCTTCCTTTGACCTGGTGATTGCTGCTACTAATGCTGTTGCACTATAACACTAATATGATGCTCACTTCAGTGAGAAGCTTTCTGCATATCTTGCTTTCATTTCCTGTTCTATTTGCTATAAACATAGTTATTTCCATTCTGTTGCTTTCAATCACATATGGCATTTTGAAACTGTTAAATAAAGAGATTATCAATATTAGATATATTTCAGCTTTAAAACCTACATTTATAGAGAAATATGAGCTATTCAATTTCATTTCTGAAAGCCCAGAATCCTAGAAATGGTCATAAATTCACCTGATTACCTGAAGCATTAGATATTGCATTTGGAACACTATTTAACTAGAAAAAGAAATCAAACATTCATGCAAGCAAGAAAGCAGCTCCCCATTAATGGCATGTAAAAAGAAACTGCAAAATAGAAATGATTCTGACTAAGATTATTAATAAAAGTTGACAGTCAAGCGAAATGATTCCATAGTATCTCCTATGGGGACACAAAGCATGAGGAGGATATTAATGTTTAGCCAAATTCAACATTTTGCAAGAAAGCACTTTCTTCATCATTTTGACAGGAAAACAGCAAAATAATGGTAAAAGGGAGATGCATGCAATTATTTCCAAAAAGCATAAAATATGCATTTAATAACATTTAATTGAAATTTTCCTGAGAGAATATCAGCAACATCTATTAGTTGAAGCACAATTGTCTCATAATCCATTCTGATTTAGATCCTAAGGAATTATGTACTAAAATATCCATTTAAATAAATGTATCTTTTTAAAAGTGTAATTTTAATGAATATAGAAAACAAGCTTATTCAGAAAATTTCTTCAGTGAAAGGAAGGATGCTTGAATATCTGAAAAAATATGAAAAATTTAATATGAAATTATCTTTTTTGCTATTGTCCAGATATTTTTCTGAAAATTAATTTTTAAAGAACAAGTAACTTGGTGGCTTTATCTTTGCTTCTCCAGCTCTTCCAAGAACAATAATCCAAGTTACCAGGAAGAGAAATGGAAGTCTTCAAAGGCGTTTGTTTCTTGGAACTTTGACTGAATTCTCCCTACTTATTTTGGTGGTATATCCCTTACGAATGTTTAGGGACAAAGACATGTAGATGCTATAATTGAAAGCCAAATAGGGGCTAATGTCCACCACAGGGGAGATAATTAGAAAAATCATGTATTGAGCTACTGTTGTGAATGATAATCAAGTAGAGCTCCACCATTTGATTACAAGCCTCATTCAGTACAACCCACGTGTTCTTGAGCATGAAGAGATTAAGCAGTAATCACGCTGAGCTGCTGCTGGGGGGTATTAGGGATGCAACAGACTACAGGGGCAGTAGGGAGTTTATTAGTAGAGAAAGTGCATGTCATGGTGCAGAAGAGGGAAAGTAAAGAAAGCTAATAGAATCCGACTCAGAGAAAGTCAGGGGAACACCATGATGTCATATAGTCATTCCTGGTATTAATCAATAAAATAGGCAGCCATGCTTTTATTAGACCATTCCCTTTCCATTAGAGCAATTAACAGGATTGATAGTCAAAGACTGGACATTAAGAAAAGCCTAAGATTGTGGCTATTCTAACTACTATATAGGCACATTTCCTATGTGCCCACTCCACTTATTGAGAATCTCCTTGACTGGAGTCTTCCCATAGCTAACATATTTATTAATAAATTCTGATTTACCAAATTTGAGATCTCCTGGCACAAGTAAGCTTATAGATTTGTAAGTAACCAACACCATCTTCTCTAAAGCAAGAAATAACATTTCAGCAAAACATCCCAGAAGAGCAACCTGGGATACAGACAAGAAGGTCCAGAGCAGGTCAGACAAAAATGAAACACTTTGTTGGTGACACACTTTAATGAGTGTGGTATTTAAAGGCTGACCAACCTTTTGACTCATGGATCTGAATGGAAGGAACCTCTGGAGAATTCTATTTCCTGTTTTCATCTAATGGAGAATATCCTCTGGTAAGAGTTTGAAGACAAAGTAAAAAAAAATAATAATTTTTCTGGAAAAAATCTCACCTAGAACATGGGAAGAATCCCTTTAAAGTTATTCCAGTATATCTTAAATCTTTGGCTAATATTCTGAATGCTTTATTTGACCAAAGGTTAATTTTTTCTTATGTTCATTTCCAGAAACCTCAGGTCATTTCAAAATATAGGTTTAAATTCCTTGCCAGCTAATCCTTAAATTAGCAAAAACCATGCACTCTTTATGGTTACTAGGTATTGTATGAATAAACACAATTAAAATGCAAGGCAACCTAACAAGCAAGTGATTAGACCATTAATAGTTACAAAACAGCAAAGTTTCAAGAAAATGAAACTTTCCAAATCAGTGTACCCTATGGAAGCACATGAAAAAGCAAGAATTCTTTCAAAAGCAAGACTGTAGTATATGATTTGGTAATTCTGAAAGTACAGATTCTTTGGAAAGTATAAATTTATCATAAAATTTGTAATGAATAGAGTTCGAATAGAGTCAACTATACATGGTCTCACATTGGACATTGGAAGGTAATTAATTGCCCTCTAGTTTATAAGTAAAACAAGTTATATTTTCAGAAACTTCTGTCTGTAGCTGTTATATTTATTTACTATGCTGCTATAAACTATAATCATAAGATGAATGTAAAATCACACAAAACAATGACAGGAAAAGAAAAGTTTTTATATCAGTGATATTTTTAATGATTAAAGTTCAGATATTTTTCCTATGACCTGACCTTTTCTGATCTAAATTTTAACTTAAGTTTTCTAATCTCCTATATTGACCCTGACTGGAATGCTGAAAGAAGCTTTGAAGTAGGGAACTCAAAATATATGGTATCACCATGTATCTCTCATATTGAACATTAATATTTTAATCTGTGTTTTGATACTCCTTACTTATAAATGAATATTGTAGTAAAGAATGCTTTATAAAATAATGTGGATGCTTATGAATAGGACATAGGTTTACAATGTTCCTATTTTTACTCAAAGAGGAAATTTGTTTTGTCTTTACACTGTGACCTGTGGACACAATCACTTGTGCCTCACAGACATGATCTTCCTGAATGACACACAAACAGACCTCTCTGCTTGTGATACCACACTTTCCCAACACGCCAGTAAGAGTGAGAACAAAATTCAGAATCACCACACATGTCAAACTGTGGCTCACCACAAAAGATTCTTTGGATTTGCGTGACAATAATACATCATGTGAAGCTTTAATTGCATATAAATGCTGAACATGTAACCTGAATCTCTTCATAAAAATATTCCCAATATTTGTATCAAATTAGTTATTGAATTTCATTACAAATATAAACACATGAGTGAGGCTTCTCTGGAGAAACAAACCAAGAGAAATGAATATGTATATGTATGTTTGCATGTGTGCAGTGTGTGTGTGCGTGTATGTGTGTGTTTGAAAGAGAGATTTATTTTAGGTAATTAGCTCACATGACCATGAGGATTGGCAAGTTAAAAATGTGCAGAGTAGTGCAGTGAGCCTGAAATTCTATCAGAAGTTGGTGTTGCAACTCTTGAGACCAAAGACAGTTTGAAGGCAGAATTCCTTCTCCTTTGGAAGACCTCAAACTTTTCACTTGAGGCCACCAACTGATTGTATGACTTGCACCCACATTATGTAGGGCACTCTCCTTTATTCAAAGTCTAGTAATTCAGCTGTTAATCACATCTAAAGATAACTTCACAACTACATCTAGAGACTGATGTTCAATCAAACATCTAGGTACTATAGCCTCACCAAGTCAACACATAGAAATAACTGTCACTAACTTAATCAGTATCTTTCCTCATATCGTCTTTAAAATCACAACAAAGTAACAGGGAAAATGAACAACTAACACCCTCTAATGTCAATTTTTAGTTCAAGTAGAAGTCAAAAACAAATGCTGCCTTCAACACGCATGTGAGCAATGTTCAAGAAGCTGGGAGAGACAGAAGCCCGGCACGCGGGAATGAAGATAAGAAGGAAAAGAGCACAAGATGTCTCAGCAGGAACTGTTCTCGGCATCAGCAAAGGTGATGGGAGCCCTCAAAAATGCACAAGCTGCATCCCTGGAACCAGAGGGAGTGGAGCAGACTTGATCAAGAGAAATAGAAGAGGTTGGAATGTCATGCAGGGTGCGCAAATATGCAGAAACACACGGGAGCCACATTGGCAGGAGTTATCCCTCGTTCAGTCAGCTGCTATGACTGAAAGACCCAACAAGAACTATTTTATGGGAAGGGTTTAGTTTGGGACTCACGGGTTCAGAGTTTTTAGTCCACAGAAGGCAGGCTCCAGTTCTTGGGGGTGGAGGTGAGGCAGAACATCATGGCAGAGGGATGTGGCAGAGGGAAGCTGTTCACAGCATGGCTCCAGGAACCAGAGTGTTCTTCTCTCCAGACACGAAAGATATACCCTAAAGGCACATCCCAATGACCATACCCTACCAGCCTGTAGTTACCACCCAATTAATCCCTATGAGGCGAATGATTCACTAATTGGACTGAGGTTCTCAGAACCCAGTCATTTCACCTCTCGACCTTCCCTTTGGCTCACATACTGAGCTTTTGGGGGACACCTTTCATTCAAACCACAGCACCCTCTCTGTCTGTGAGCTTTGTGTTATGAAATCTGGAATGCTACTCAGTAGCCACTCAAACCCAATCTTCATAGGAACCATTTGCAAATAGCTATTTTAGGAAGACTTCACAATGATAACGGGGGGAGGGAACAGTACAACATCAATAAATATAAGCATTGCAACAAAATAGAGTAAAAATCTCCAAATTCACCAAAAGATTAAAAATATATGTAGATATTTTCATCCTCTGTACCAGGTACTACAAGGCTCTTTTACCTCTCAAACAAAAGATAAGCCATTAAAAGGTCTAAAATGCCCTGAATGATCTTGTTTAACATTAGTTAACTCCCAAATATCTCCACTTCTTGTCCTCTTTTCTTTTCCCAGAAGAATCCAGGCAAGGTCACCTTAGTCTTTCTTCTTGCTTCCGAATCTGCCTATAACATGCATCTTTAGAAACCTGTATGGCTCACTCTTCTAGCTTCTTCAAGTAATTTCATCCTTATGTGTATCAATTTGAAATTTGTCTAACACCAAGTAACAATTTCATAAGGTTCAAATACATATGGATTTAAGCAAATTATTTTAAAAGCGTGTTTTTCTGCTGTGTGTGTTGCAGGTTACTGGAGATTGAACCCACAGATACTCTACTATCAGCACTTCTTTAAATTTTTATTTTAAGAAAAGGTCTCACTAAGTTTACAAGACTGGCCTCAAACTTGTGATCCTCCTGCCTCAGCCTCCAAAGGCATTGAGATTATAACCATGGTCACCATACCTGGCTTATGTTTAGATTTAAAATGTTATTGGATGATGGAGGATTGGAGAGGTGAGGATTTTCGAGTGCACCGAAGTTACCTTCCTAAACCTAATAAAATTTTAATGTACTCGTTATCTTCCTAAAGCCAGAGACCATCCCATTTTCTCCCTGATAAAAGTCCAAACTTTTAATTCAATATTTGGGAGAATAGATATTTTATAAACGATACTGAAATTGGAGGTGAAAGGAGCTGTGTTCTTATCCTTACTTAAACACTGAACACAAAAAGGCTGATCAGGCATTTAAATTAAATGAACCTCAATTTATTTACTTTCTATGAAACTGTAACAATAACACCTGCTGTTGATGAGAAACACATTCCCTCGTATCTTAAAACCAGCAGATAAATTACACAAATGCCATCTTCAAAGATTACTCAGGACCTCCTAGGATTTAGCAGTCCCTCCTCCTGTTACTTTTCTATTCAAATTATGTGCAGGAGTCTATTAGTCTACTGTTCCTTTATCCATCCCCTCATTGCCTGCCAACCAAGCCATGCTTATTGCTCCTGGACCTGGAATTCCTCTACATGCATCAGCATCCTCAAAAATATATGAAAAAAATTAATATGACATTATCCTTTTCTGCTACTATTTATAATTTTTTCCCGAAAATGAATTTTAAATGAAAAACTAACAGTGATTTTATCTTTATTTCTCCAGCTCTCCTAGGAACAATAGTCCAAGATACCAGGAAGAGAATGGAAGTCCTCAAAAGACTTTCAAACTTCTTCTGGGTGTAACAACCAGTTTAAAAATTTCGAGAACATCTAATAATCTGCCTTCCCCAGCCAGTCTGAGCAGCTGTAGTTTACCACGGCTCTCCCACAGCAGTAACTCAGGGCCTTAGCATAAGCAGTTACTGCTGGAAAAATGAAGACATGATGGATGACCACCATGGTAATCCTTATACTGTCCATATGCACTGGTTCTTAGATATTTTGGTTGTGTAAGTACTTCTGAACTGAAAATTCAGGTAAGAGTATAGGAACTATATTATATCCCTAAATTCTTGACTGAATCATATCTCTGAAGTTACTGTATGACAATGATTCCCCCTCAATTGTAACCCCATATTTATCTAATTAAAAAAAGAGGAAGAAGAAAATGGGCTACATGTAGCTACCCGGAGTCACCCTTGAAAAATCTGATCTGATTGCCCAGCTGGATACATCCAAAGGAGAGGTTCTGGACTCTATAAAGCAGCAAAAAGGCTTAGTTGTGCCTAAATATCCACTTGTCCCACCAACGCAACAGCTTTCCTGAACTCTTTAGACCAGATTAGCCATCAGATGAATACTGTGAAGTGATCTAGGCTAGCATATCACGAAGCAGCACTCTAAATACACATAATGTTGAATGCTGAAAGCCAACATAGCACATAATACTGAAAGAGGGACATCTGAAATCTCTCTTTCTAGGACCTGAAACAAGATAAGGATCCCCTACTCCATCTAAACTTTTATTCAATATAGTATTGGAAGTTCTAGCCAGAATAATCAGTCAATAAAAGAAAGAGCATTCAAACTGGAAAAGTGTAAATCAAAAGCATTACCATTACACTGATAGTCCATTATCTGAAATATAATGCCATTTACATTAGCTACAAATAAAATAAAATTGATAGGAGGAAATAAAACCAAAGAGATAAAAGATCTCCACAATGGAAACTATAAAATGCTGCTGAAATAAATTGAAAGGTTGTTAAAAAAATAAATGGAAAGACATCCCATGTTCATGGTTTGGAGGAACGAACATTGCTAAAATCTTCATGCTGCCAGGCTTCACTTCACACACCTGTTATCCCAGTGGCTCAAGAGGCTGAGGCAGGAAGAGCACAAGTTCAGAGCCAGGCTCAGTAACTTAGAGAGGCCCTGTCTCAAAATAAAAGAAGAAATAAAAAGGGCTGGGGATGTAGCTCAGTGGATAAGCAACCCTGAGTTCATCTGTGATACTACCCCCTCACTCACAAATGCTCATGCTACCACACATGATTGTCAGATTAAATCAAAATCTCTATCAAATTCAAATGACATTCTTTGCAGAGCTGTAAAAATTTGTGAAATGTGTGTGAAACCACACTGATCCCACAGATGATAACCAAAGTCATCCTGAGAAAAAGAACAAACCAGGAATAATTACACTACCTGAATTCAAAATATATTACAATGTTGTAGTAATTTAACAGATTGATATTGGCAATACAGAAAGATCAATGGAAGAGAATAGAGAACCTAAAGTAAACCCACACATCTATAGCCAAGAATTTTTTTTTTTAGGAGAGTGAGAGAGACAGAGAGAGAGAGAGAAAAACAGAAAGAGAGAGAATCAATTTTTATTGAGTTTTTCACATTGCTTTATTTGCTCTGACACTTCGTTTTGTACGTGGATGCTGGGGTTTGAACCCATGTACTTGCACATGCCAGGCAAGCGCCGTAACCGCTGAGCCATCGCTCCAGCCCTAGCCAAGAAATTTTTTGACAAAGATAATAAGAACAGGGCTGGAGTGGTGGCTTGGCAGTTATGGCGCTTGCCTGGCATGCTTAAGTACACAGGTTCAAACCCCAGCACCCACATACACAACTAAGTGTCAGAGCAATAAAAGCCATGTGAAAAACGAAATAAAAATTGATTCTCTCTCTCTCTCTCTCTCTCTCTCTCTCTCACTGTCCTTCTCTCTTAAAAAGAAAAGATAATAACATGCATTGGAGAAAGGACATTCTTTTCAATAAATGATGCTGAGGAAATTGGTATCCACATATAGAAACTAAAATAAGATCTGTAGCTCCCCGCCCTGGGTTCTGGAGCGGGGAGCAGCGGGAACGGCCTCGGGGGACTTTGGCCGTTCCCCGGGGGGCCAGCAGGACATTGGGAACCGGCCGCCGGCGCCGGCAGGACAGGTCTGGGGGCGGGGGGGAGAGGAGTCGCTCCTCGCAGCGTTCCTGTGCGAGAAGCGGGCAGGACGACCTTGCTAGCCGCCCTCCGAGGGGCCGAGTTAGGGCGGGGATGGGGCGAGGAGTCACTCCTCATAGCGTTCCTGTGTGAGAAGCGGGTAGAATGGCCCAGCGTGCCATCCTCCGAGGGGCCGAGTTAGGGAGGGGTTGGGACGAGGAGTCGCTCCTCGCAGCGTTCCTGTGCGAGAAGCGGGTAGAACGGCTTAACGCTGGACCGTCCTCCGAGGAGCTGTTAGGAAGGGTTGGGGAGCCGGGAACAACGGGGTGAACGCCGGTGGCTGGAACACGGGACCTGGATCTTCTAAGCTGCTGATCTCTCTGACGTCTCTGCTGCTGCTGCTGCTGCTTCTGTGCTCTCTTCCTTCAGGACGCGGCTGCTTGCTTGCTTGCTTTTCTCTGGCTACTGCTTCTCCTTTGGCTGCTTGCTTCTTGGGCCGCTCTTGCTTCTTTTGGCTGCTTCCTTTACCTGACTAGCTGCTACTCTATTTATCCATTACAATAGCCAATAGGATACAATACAAACACCTTTCTCCAATTGTAACAAATGAGTGGCCGAATAGCTTAGTCATGCGGTCAGGCAATTTGCTAATTACAAGCCAGCTGAACCCCTTAGAGTTGTTTACCACCAATTCTCTTACAAGCCAGCTGAA
>PVKS010004038.1:0-20451 GCA_004027875.1 Aplodontia rufa
AATACATATGTTTGTATACCTTACTTCCAAGCCTGTGTTTAGGTACAGCCTCCAGAAATGAGGAAATCATTTGGCCCTTGACTTACTGGGTTTGGCTAACTTCACTCAGCATGATTTCTTCCATTGCCATCCATTTACCTTTAATGGATGCAATATCATTGTTTCTAATAGCTGAGTAGAGCTCTATTGTACATATATATACCAGAGATTTTGGATCTATTCACTGAGTAGGGGAACCTGGGTTGGGTCCATAATTTAAATACTGTAAATTGTGCTGCTATGAACATAGCTTTTGCTGTGTCACTGTAATGTGCTATCTCTAACTCAACTGAGCAAATACCGAGAAGAGGGATAGCTGGGTCATACTGGGGATCCAACCCTAATTTTTGAGACGTCTCCACACTGCTTTCCAGAGCAACTGAACCAGTCTGCAATTCCACCAACAGTGCTCCTATCTCCCCACAACTGTAAAATTATATTATGATTAAACTGAGTATTGTGTGTTTTCAACCTACCTTGTATACTAATTAGACTTCAAATTTTTTAAATTTGTAAAGTATGGCACACAAACAAAAGGACTAACTAATCCCTGTACCTTTAAATAAGAATAAATAGGGGCTGGAGTGGTGGCTCAGCGGTTATGGCGCCTGCCTTGCATGCGCAACTACGAGAGTTCAAACCCCAGCACCACATACACAGCAAAATCTCAGAACATCAAAGGCCACGTGAAAAACTAAATAAAGTTGTTTCTCACTTTCTCTCTCTCTCTCTCTTTGTCCCTCTCTCTTTAAAAAAGAAAAGAAAAGAAAAAAAGAATAAATAAAATAAAATAAAAGCCTGAGAGTGATTTTTACTGACTATATAGTATTTACACACATGGGTTTGCCATCATAACCTTTCTCCTATTAAATACTGAGGATCTAGGATCTTTGTGCTAATCTTCATTTCTTTAGAAAGAAATTTTGGGAATAAGCCTACTGTGGCAAAGAATAGAACCATTTTAAATTTCTACTTTTTGTTTTGATATAATTGTAGATCCACATGTAGTTGTAAAAATAAAAAATAATACGGAGGACCTGTAACCCTTTACCGACTTTCCTCCAATGGTAATGTATTAGAACACTGTATCATGACATCACAATCAGATACTGACACTAACACTGCTAAGATACAGGCCACTCCCACCATCATAAGGATCCCTGGTGCTGCCCTGCTATAGCCATAACCACTTCCTTTCCACCCCATCCCCATGGCATCCTCAACTCCTGATCATTAATCTATTCTCTGTTTCGCTACTTCTGTTATTTCAAGACTGTTACATCAATGGACTCATATGGTATGTGACCTTTTGAGTTTGGTGTCGCTCTCTTGGCATAAGCTTCTGAAGACTTCCTGAAGCTGTGGCGTGCATCAACAGTTCATTCCTACTCGATGCTCTAGGCCACATCGTGGTGCACCACTGTTCAACCACCTGCCTATGAGAAAGACATTTAGGTTGACTCCAACTTTGGGCTATTACAAATAAAGAGGCTATAAATCTGTGTAGGGGTTTTTATGTGAATCTAGTTTCCATTTCTCTGGTATAGGTGTCTAAGAGTGCAATGACTGGCTGAATTTCAGAAATGGACAAGCTGTCTTCCAGAGTGGCTGGCTTTTGCTTTCCCGCTTCCAACACAAGTGATCCAGATTGTCCACATTTTCCCCAGCATTTGGTATTGTCACCATTTTATTTTAACCATTCTGGTAAGAGTGGTGTTCCTTGTGATTTAAATCTGCATTTCTCTAATGGCTAATGGTGTTGAACATCTTCTCATGGACTTACTTGCTACTTGTATATATTCCCCATTGAACCATCTTCATGCCTTTTGCTCATTTTCAGGAGTTTTTAAAAAATACATTCTGAATCTAGTTCTTTGTTGGATATTGGTTTGGAAATGTTTTCCCCCTAGTTTGTGGCTTGTCTTTGCATCCTTTCAACATGATATTAAAGTCTATTTTTCTTCATTGTTCAGATTAGGTGATTTCTATCTTCTGTCCTGTTCTATCTTCCAGTTCACTGATTCTTCCTCTCTCCCTCCATTCTGCTACTGAGCGCATTCACTGGGTACTTTGTTTTGGTTATTGTACTTTATACATAAGAAATTTCCATTTAGTTCTTTGTATCGTTCATTTCCTTATTGAGACTTTATTTTTTCCTGTTTCTGGCTTATTTGTAATTGCTAATTGATGCATTGTTATCATGGCTGCTTGAAAATCTTTGTCAGATAACACTAACATCTCTCTCACCTTGGGGTTGTCTCTTTTTCATTTCGTTTGAGATTTCCCCAATACTTGGTGTAGAGTCATCTTCGATTAAGTGGGACATTTGGGATACCGTGTTATAAGGTGACCTTACTCTGCTCTAGCAGGCTGACACTGATGCTGCTCTGGCTGGGGATGTGGTGGGAAGCTGCCTTGCTACTGCCAGGGACTTCTTAATCCTGCTGGTTTTCCAGGTTTGGCATCTTTAGCCACATGTCTGGAACGTATGAGGCAATCAGGAAATCCAGGGGCTCCACAGTGTTCCTAGATCCTGGAACTGGTATTTCTTATTTTTACCACTTCTCAGAGTCTTAAGGTTGTATTGTATATAATATTTAAAATTGTCTGTTGTGGTTAGCTGGAAGAATAAGGAAGATTATGTCTACTCTAACTTTCTGGAAGGAATCCCTATTTCTCTTTGTTTGCTTTTGCAGTACTAGGGACTGAACTCGATGCCTCACACAAGCCAGGCAAGTGCTCTACCCCTGAGCTATGTCCCCATCTCTCCCCCACTTTTTATTTTTCTTTTTTGGTACTGGGAATTGAACCCAGGGGCACGTAACCATGGAGCCACTTCCCCAGACCAGTTTATTTTTTATGTTGAAACAGGATCTCACTAAGTTACTTAGGGCATCACTAAGTTCCTGGGGCTGGTCTCAAACTTGTGATCCTCCTGCCTCTGCCTCCTAAGTCGCTGGGATTACAGATGTGCACCACTGGGCCTGGCCCCACCTTTTTTTTTTCCTTGCTTTCCTTTTTTTTTTTTTTTTTAAGAGAGAGAGGGAGGAGAGAGAGAGAGAATTTTACTTAGTTTTTCATGTGGCTTTCATTGCTCCTATACTTTGTGGTGCTGGGGTTCAAACTCATGCACTTGCTCATGCCAGGCAAGCACCATAACTGCTGAGCCACTGCTCCAGCCCTTCATATTTCTTTTCTTTTCTTTCTTTCAAAGAGAGAGAGACAGTGAAAGACAGAGAGAATCAAATTTATTTATTGTTTCATATAGCCTTCCTTGCTCTGACACTTTATTGTATATGTGGTGCTGGGGTTCGAACCCATAGACTTGCACATGCGAGGCAAATGCTACAACCGCTGAGCCACCGCTCCAGCCCCCCCCCCCCGCATTTCCTTTTAATGATCAAATATGACATGACCTGCTCTGAATGCCAGTGCTCCTGGCTTAACCAAACGTGCATGTTCAGTTGTGGTGAACACCAGCCTGAACCAGTTGGTCCTCAAGGCATTTTAGGGAGAGAAAAAAATGTAAAAGCAAAGGAGCCCAACTGGGAGGCACCCAGAAAATGCTTCCACACTGAACGAACCAGGGATGCACAAATGCCAATTATATCAAATCTCCAACCACTGCCACAGAAATAAAGGGGAAATTACTAAATAAAAATGACTCCAGAAACTATGTGATGCTAATGTTCCTCCCCACTCCCCATTCCTCTGGATGTAAGCTATATGCATTGATTTCTAAAAATGCTGTACAGAAATACAACTAATACCTGACTCGACTGAGCACACAAACACATTTACATCCCATTCAGGCCAAAATGCCTGGATTCCAAGGCGGAAGGCAACAGATGGAACATGCATAAAACAAGCTTGCGAAGGGACTTCCAGGGAGATCCTGTCATCCTTCTACTTATTCTGGCCCCAAATTGCCCATCGCAACAGACTTTATCACCCACTTTTGTTAAGTTTTCATCTGAGACACAAGGGTTCAAATCATAGCCAACTTAAGCTGTGAGTAATGGAAACAGATCTTTTTCACCTTTCTTCAGAAATTCTTTTCAAGGCCCTTATAAACATTGTCCTTTTTTGTATCTTAAGTATTTGGCCACTTGTTTAAGACTATACAAATCAAAACTTCATTTCAGGAGACTAACTTTCACAAGGAACCTGTTTTCTGTAGGGTTTCAGGCTGTAGGACAACCTCATAAGACCACACAGAGCTTTCTTCCAAGGGCCAAGCCAGAAATGTTTAGAGAGGAAAATGATCCTCAGAAGACTCATTAGCGTAACCAGGTTTTCAGCCTGCAAAAATATGATCTGAGAAACAAGCCCACATTCACCCCAACTACACCCAGTGTTCGGGGGAGGCCACATGCTCTGTTGAGCTACAAAGCTCTACACGTCTCATCAACGCAAAACTCAAATTCACTGGGACTTCCACAGTGAAGAGCACCCAATCGTTTGTATTAATCCTTGCCATAAGGGATGTAGAATTAGAGATATGAGTTCAAAGTGGAGCATTTCAACGGGGTAATGCTCAGCCCCCTAAGACAGCCTTCTGATATATCAGTCATTAATAAAAACCCCACACCTGCTTTTACAGAGAGTAAGTCAGGCCAAGGAGAGGCTAGTGAACAGAAAAAATGTGGGAGAATAAACAGCCCGATGAAAGAATACGTATATTTACAATGATGCTTATTGTATTTGTATTTGCTACCTTTCAATCTCTTTAAACTTGGCAAAGTCTCTTTGAATAACAGCATGAATAATCAAATTATGAATTACTCCGAAGCCAAGCTGCTCGTTAGTCACCTTTCTCCCTTTCCAAGTACATTTTGCACAGTGCTCCAGACCAGGGTGCAAGCTGCTATATTATAATTTACTGGTCTATGAGGCTGACTCTCTTTCTCCTCCACCTCCCCACAGATCAGGGATCATGAACAGCAGGATGAGTCATAACTCATATTTGTTCTCTGGGGATGCAGCAGTGTCTGAAGAAAACTCATGAAATGAATAAATGGACGGGTGAATGAAGGAACCAATGAGGAATAAATTAGATTTGGAAGCACATGAGGTTTTCTAGTCAGACATTTTCAGATAAAACAAAGAGGCAAATAAACAACATGGGGTTTCCCAAAGGAGAGGAAGGACTTCAGCAAGGGGCCACCATTTTTGCCATATCTTCATGTGAGGCTTTGAAATACACCATTCTGTGATATATGTGGCATGCTAACAAAATAACACCTTTCCCTTAACCAGGTAAGCCACCCATGGTAACAAATGCTTACCGCCTCCTCAGCTGAAAACAGGTTAGTTCAACACTGCCTGACAGAAATATAGCACGAATCATTTACAAAAATTTGAAATTTCTATCATAAAAGTGGAAAAAGAATCAACAGAAATTGTTTTAACAAAATATTGTAACTGAATATATCCAAAACATCATTCCAAAGGTAATCAATGTAAAAAATTATTGATATTTTAACTTCCATTACTTATACAATTTCATACTCACAGCAAGTCTTGATTCAAGGATTTGACAGCCACATGGGCTTTGCTTTGGACAGCAAAGGATTAGAAGATGAATTTAGTGCTCATCCACAGCAACTACTTTTAGTTTGGGTTTCTGGTATATTTCACCCGTCCCACAATTCCAAATCATTTATCCTGACATAATCTGAATGCTTAGAGATGTATAATTTCTTCTAAGTCAAATCAAATCTTGTTTCATATAGAATGTGTGCTCAACACATTTCAGAACAGTGGGTTTTATCCTCACCTCTCAGGTGAAGAATTTGAACACGGTCATGTGGTTAGTAAGTCTTCAGGTCAAGGGTATCGCCTAAGTCTGTAGGTTACCTGCTCACACGCAGTGCCCTGGCTCCCCTCGCCTAGAAATCAGAACACAGCACTTCAGAGCAGGGAGAAGCAGCTCGCTTACTCAGTGAAGAGAAAGAATCTCTCGTTTTAATATGCTTACCCAAGGGGCTGGAGCGGTGGCTCAGCGGTAACGGTGCTTGCCTGGCATGCGCAAGTATGCAGGTTCAAACCCCAGCACCACGTACGCAACTAAATGTTGGTGCAACGAGGGCCATGTGAAAAACTCAATAAAGATTGATTCTCCCTGTCTCTCTCACTGTCCTTCTCTCTTTCAAAAAAAAAAGAACTTTAAAAAAAATATGCTTACCCAAGTCCTACACAACAGTTCAAATGGCACGCTGGGGTGAGAAAGAGGTTAGGTTTCAAAAGGAAATTATTTCCCCAACCTGAAAGAGGTACTTGGTTCTCTTCCAAAGGCAGGAGGACCTTTTACAACAAACCAATTCCTCATTTTTAAAGAACAACCATGTACTGCATGTATGCTGGCTCAAATGCCACCTCTGAGAAAATGTCTCCATCAAAGCCAAGGACAGACACTGAGCCCCCAAACAAGATAGAATCTTATCAGAATTCCTACAAAACAACTGTCTTTGCCTGTATTTTCCATGAGTCCAATCTCATGTACTTCTTCTTGCTTAAGTCAACACACAAAACATTACTACAATAATCAGAAAAACGCATTCTTTTTTTATGGCTCCTTTCTTAATTCTTTGCTCATAACCTTCTGATTCAGTGGGTTTAGTTATAAGAAGCTTTCAACTCTTGGGGAACCTCTCTCGTTCTATCAATTTCCCCTGCGTATGGGTGCTCTCCCCCCACTTTCTCATTTTATCCTACACTACCATCTCTAACCAGCACCATCACCTCAATCCCACCCTCCGTACCCACTGAGAAAATGAAAATATATCCAGAAAATAGATTCAGCGCTGCTAAGAATGACAAGATGTGAATTTTACTTTCTCAGTTTTAAAATGACTCCAAAATTTATCACTTAAAGTGGTAACCCTGAAATTATTTTATTTCCTGAAGGATAGACAAAGGAATCAACCTCCTGGTGCTCTTGTGAACCAGGCTTCACTATGGGAGGAGAGAGAAATATGGACCGGGACAAAGTGAGGTGTGGAAAGCAGTGCGGGATTGAAATTGGAGACTAATGATTAAAATGTCTGTTTGTATGCATGTATGCGAGTGAGTGTATGGATGCATTTTTATGTTTTCTTAGCTCTGTCCAAGAAAAGGGCACATAACAGCCAGTAGCAGCAAGCTCACCTGGCATACAACTCCCCTGAGGAAGGAACCATATCTCCATAGAGAAATGGCCATGTCTAAGATTGGGACAGGGGATATAAAAGTTGACCTGAAACCACATGCGCCAGAAAGCACATGAAGAATAATAAGTGACTTGGAAATAGCTTGAAGGGGTTCCCACTGGTCAATTTCCATGGTGACAGTGTAATTATAATGATATGTTGAAATAAAAAGGAATCACCAGGAACCTAGTGAGGTTTTTGTTCTGTGATAAAATGTACCTAACATAAAACTGCTTTAATCATTTTTAAGAAGTGCACTATTCAGGGACGTTCAGTATGTTCACACAGTTATGTAACCCATGACCACCATCCAGCTCCAGAACTTTTTCATCTTTACAAGATGAAACTCTGGGCCCTTTGTAAACAACAACCATCTATTCCCTTCTCTCCACTCCCAGGCAGCTGCCTGGGTGTCTCTATGAATTTAGCTACTCTAGGTACTTCATATAAGCAGAATTAATAACACTTATTCTTTTGTGTCTGGCTTACATCACTTAGCATATTTTCAAGGTTCATTTATGCTGTAGCATGAATTAGGATTTCATTTCTTTTTAAGGTGCAATAATGTGTATACCACATTTGGTTGACCCATCCATCCATCATCAATAGACATGTGGGTTGCTCCCATCATTTGGTTATTGTGAATAAGGCTGCTATGCATATGGGTGTTAAAATATCTGAGTCCCTGCTTCCAAATTCTTTTGAGCATACATCTAGAAGAGTTTAACTTTTGAGACCTATTGAGTTTCTAAAAGGAGAAAGAAGGAATATATACTGTACGGAAAATTGCCAGCTCATAAATGTAAATTATCTGACCATTTTAAAAAAAATCACCAGGGCTGAAGAAGTGGCTCAGTGGTAGAGTGCTGGCCTGGCATGTGTGAGGACCCAAGTTCAACCCCCAGCACCACATACACAACTAAGTGGAGGAAAAATGAAAAACAGATTTAAAAAGTTAAAAAATATTAACTCTTTCTTTTTCTTCCTCCCCCCTGACCCTCCTCCCTTTCTCTTTAATAAAAAAATCACCATTTGTAGCCATCTATGGCAATGCACCCTGACAGCATTAGTGGGTGGAGAACAGGATACCCACATAGAGGCATGTGTCACCCTTAATATTACTACATTAATCACCCAGCACAGACACTTTTATTCAGCAAGATCTGGTAGTAATCATCTTAGCCAAGTGATAAACACTTTTTATCTGCGATAGTGAGACAAACTAGCATTGTTTGCTTTTGTTAATTTTTATTTTTTGCAGTGCTGGGGGTGAACCCAGGACTTCCCCATAACAGGAAAGTACTCTACCACTGAGCTACATCCCCAACCCTTTCATTTTATTCGGAGACAGAGTCCTGCAAGTTGTTGAGTCTGGCCTTCAACTTGTGGTTCTTCTGCTTCAGCCTCCCGTGTAGCTGGGATCGCAGGTACGCACCATCATACTAGGCTATTAAGTGCTTCTGAAAGCACCCAGTATGGAAGGCACATCACCATGCAGTTGTCTTCATTTTCTTTCTTTCTTTTTTAAAAATAAAAAGAGACAGTGAGAGAAAGAGAGAATCAATTTTTATTTAGTTTTCCATGTGGCCTTCATTGCTCTGACACTTCATTGTGTTTGTGGTGCTGGGTTTCGAACCCATGTTCTCACGCATGCCAGCCAAGTGCTGTAAATGCTGAGCCACTGCTCCAGCCCCCTCCCTATCTTCATTTTTTAACAGCAGTTTTATTGAGTTAAAATTCACTTTCCATGCACATATCACTTATAATGTGCAGTGCACAATACCTTGATTTTTAATATATTCATAGAACTGTGCAAATACCAAAATAATTTTTAGACCATTTCATAACTCCCAAAAGAAATGGTACACCTACTGACAGTCACTCCCCCATCCCCTAACTCCTCCAACTCTGGACAACCACATTTCCTTTTGATCTCTCTAGGTTTACTTATTCTGGAAATTTCCATATAAACAAAATAATGCACTATTTGGCCTTTTATGATAGATTTCTTTCATTTCACATAATGCTTTCAAAGTTCATACATGGTGCAACATGTGTCAGCCCTTTTTATTATCAAATAATGTCCCAGTGTATGGACATACCACACTTTACATCATAGCTACAAAGTACATTTTCTTACACGTGATAATGGTACGTACAGAACATTTGCATTGTACTAGGTATTACAATCAGTGTAAAGATGATTTAAGGTATATAGGAGGATGTGCACAGGATCTACGCAAATATTCCAGATGCCATTTATATAAGAGACCTAGGCGTCCATGGATTTTGGTGTCCATGAGGAGTCCTGATTTCTCCAAAGATGGAATGAGTGCTGTATTTCAACATTATCCAAGAATCTCTGATGCCAGTTAAACTGATGAGCTAGAACGTGGTGGGAGCATCCCATGGGGTTTTATTCCAAGCACACTGCCCTTGGATAGGTCCTATTCGCATAATTGAGTTTTGTTCCCAGTCAATGGCCTCTGGGCTTCTCACCAAGGAGCAAGCCTCCATCCTGAACCAAGATGCCCCTGGGACAGGCCAGGAGGCGGAGATGGAATGTTCCCTTTGGCCCTTTCTATATCAGGCTCCTAGGATATAATTAGGAGGCTGCTCCCAGAACAGATGTGTGGGGAGTTAGGTTGGAAAGCAGCCATAAGGAGAAGAGGGAGAGGAGGGTGCAGGCCTGTTGTCTGGAGATGTTTCATGATTCAAAACCGATTTGACAAGCGATGAAGCAGCCTGGTCCTTGGGGAGCAGGGGGAGATGCTCTCAGAATGAGCCAAACTGAGGGAGGGGTCAAGTTCTCTTCCAATTAGAGACATATCTCAGTAGAGTTGGATCTCAGGCCCCAAGATTACAGCACACCAGACATTTTCTCATCTCAATTAAAAAAAAAAAAACAAAAAAGTGGACCACAATCTTATGAAACTCCAGAATGTCCGTACTGTATTACTCTCCAAATTCCAAGGACAGCACCTCCATTCTGTATAGTTTGGAGTTAATTATCTAGTTCAGTTTCTTCGTTTGATAAACAAGGATGCAGGATCAGAGGAGGTCACTAACTTGCCCAGCTTATCCAGTGAACTAGTGACAAAGGCACATTTGAATTCTTGCTTTGCTCTCTGAACTGACCCTACCCTTAGACTCTGAGAATGTTGAAGAGAGGACAGATTTTACATTAAGTTCTGCAATTTAAATGCTCTGGAGACAACGGACCCCCTTCCCAGAATAATATGAATTTCAAGTTGTTGTTAAAGAGACTAAAGGAATATCTGCCATTTTTAAATTAATCTTAAGTGGCTAACATTTATATTTAAATTAAAATGTACTGATTGAGTTGCATTTTGTAACAGAGAAGTAAAGAAGAAGCATACTAAGATGATATACATCACTCAACTGTGATAACCTTGATTCATATTTTTAAAAGTAAATTGGAGATAACAGAATTTTTTTTTAAGAGAGCGAGGGACAGTGAGAGAAACAGAAAGAGAGAATCAATTTTAGTTTTAGTTTTTCATGTGGCTTTTGTTGCTCCAACACTTCTTTGTGTACGTGGTGTTGGGGTTTGAACCCACATCCTCGTGCATGCCAGGCAAATGCCATAACCACTGAGCCACAGCTCCAGCCCCATAATAGAAAAATTAACAGTGAAATTATCACTCCCCCACATTAACCGTTTTCATAGTTGTTATTTCATGAAAACATAATATATAGGAGCTATGTGCTTACGTATTCTTTAAGGAGATGTCACTTTTTCATATACTCTTACACCCTTCTGCATCTCACTTTTCTTATGTCTGCTATACTGATGATCTTTCTACATAAGTGTATACAGTTTTACCTAATTGTCTTTAAAAATGTAAGAATTTGGAAATGAGTCCCTTTCATACCACCATTTGAACGTACTCCTCAGCTTTTATTTGATCTTTCCTGGTACTGAATTGAAGGTCACTGCCATGCTTTGATTGTTTCAAGGTGCAAAATGAATTTGAAATTATTTCTAGTTTGCTTGCTTCCCTCATCTAGGAAAATGAAAGAAAAATATATTCTCCCTGCAGCTATTTCAAATTCACTCAACAGAAAGTTCTCCAATCGTCAGACTTCATCCATGGATACTCTAATCCTGATACCGCTCTGGTTTCTGTGTAAATACGAATAAGGATAACACTGACACTTGTGTAATCAGGTTGGATCTCAGCCAGAGGGAAAGGAATTTGTGGAAGTGGCCAGGAACAGAGATTTTGAGGCAGAACGCTATAGTCATATCATTTACTGCATTCATTACCAAACCTTTAAATGATGAGCGAGCACCGACCATGGCCTTGACTCACCCCTTGAGAGGCATGAAGCACAGTGGTCAGCAGCTCTTCCTGGAACACCAGGCCACTTGGCACTGTGCAGCTCTGACATGGGTGACCTCGGAGAGGCTCTTCAACTTCCATAAACCTCAGTGTCCACATCTCTAAATCAAGGACAACTAGAAGGACCCCTATTGAATTGCTAAAGTTAAATGTCATATGTTCAATAAAGCATGCACACAGTACCTGGCATGGAATTCACGCACATTTTTGTCCCCAGTAGATACACAGTGCCCACTTAGGGAGCTCATTAATGACACAGATCACACCCTCGACACTTTCCTCATGGAGGCACATCAATTGAGTGACACTCCTGGCCTCTGCCGCTTCATCTCTTTTGCTCTTCTCTTCTGTCTTGGAGGCCTGGGTTCTTCCAAAACTTGCCTTAGGGGTGAGTCTACCACATTCTGGGATCGGGACTCGGAAGGTCACATGAACCAAGCTTTAGCACCAAGCACCATGACATGTTAGGATCGCCTTGCTTTCCTTCCTGTTTTGCAGTTACTTTAGAACTTGGTGAAGAGGATACTGAGTCTCTCTTCTAGCTCATAAACAAACTGTTCCTTCCCTTCTGCACTAAGTTTTGGTCCTATGGGATTCCAAAACAGCTGCCTGGTGACTCAGCTTGAGAAGAATCATTCTGATGGACTTAACTTTCACAGGAAGGGAACATTCACACTCCACCAAGAGTACCTCAGCACTGACCACGGTCAACCCCAAGTTTCCCACACTGGGTTTAGAGCCCCATGCCAGGCTGTTGGTTACCTTGCAACCCAGAAGCAATATTACTGACTATAAATGATTTCTTTGGGAAAAGAAAGAACATGGCTGTATGAATTCTCCATTGCTTTTTACCCACTATACAGTCCCAAAGTCAAGGAGGTAAAATTGTACCCTGTCCAAGAACAGCAAGGCCCTCTCCCATGCTGGTGGATATGGCTGCTTGTTTCAGACAACTTTGTGTTTATAATATTATCTTCACACTGCCTTTTAATGTGATTTGCTTCACAAAATTTGTCAAACCAAAAGGGACAAAAAGATGAACATGATTCCCAATCTCAAAGAAATCTCATTCTGAGGGGGAAGAGATGTATAAATGAAGAATTATGGTGTAATGGAATAAATCTCAGGTTCTCAAGAGGTACTGGAGGGAGTACTTGACCCAAGGGAAGGTGGGAGAAGGAAGCAGTCAGTCTTCCACGGAGTAAAATGCCTTATTCAGGAAGAATAAATGAAGTTACCTATTTGAGTGTGAACGGAATAACTATGAGGACATTCCAACAGAGGGAGACCATGAGGCCATGGGATAATCACAATAAAGAGAAGCTGAATAGTTTGTCAGAGACAAGTTCAGGAGAGGCCAGAATGTGGTCCTAAGGTCACCGGTATGAGCTTATTAAAAAATCAGATTCCTCTGCCCCAGGAATTGACTCGGCAGTGTATAGACTCCGGCCAACTGGCCTACATCCATGACGGGTCCTTGAGCTGCGAAGGTAGGAAGAGCATATATAGTTTCGGGGCTTTGTGGACCTTCCATTTTATCAGATCACAAGAAGGACTCAGCTAGGCAAAGAGAGACAGGAGCGGGGAGAAGAGAATGTGTAAAAATCCTGAGCTTGAAAGAGCACTGTGACTACTGAGGCCAAAAAGGAGGTCACTATGATCACAGCAGATGAACAAGCAGCAGATCTGCAGCGAAGCTGCTGCCAACAACCACGACACTTGCAGAAATGAAGAACCTGTCTGTCTGTGTTACTGGTGGGGTTTCCCCGCTTAAAAGGCCAGAACTCAAGGTAATATGAACATCCATCACCGCAAACAATTATCATCATTTTGTGGTGACACAATCCAAATCCTCTCTTCTGCTATTCTGAAATGTTATTGTCAACTGTAGTCCCCCTACTATGTTCTACAGTAACAGAACTTATTCTTCGTAACTCTAGCTTTGTATTCATTGTATACATGTATCAAAACATCTCTTCATCCTTTACAACTTTGTATGACAATGTGTAAGTTTAAATTTTTTAAATAAAAATGTTACATTCCCAAACTATAACATAACAGCTTTAGATGTCTGATGCTATCCATCCAGAAATATAGATGATATATGCACTTATGTGTGCATCACCTCTGTCTGACAGCTGGAGGAAACAGCTGGACACAGCACTGTTCTTGAGCTCTGAGCGAGCTGGAATAGAAAGCCAGTAATTCAGCATCACACCATGGGGAGGGGTGAGCACGGATACATGCGTGAGGCCCAGGACCTGAGAGCACTGTGGAGGGTCACAGGATTTAGGGGCCATGAAAAAGCCTTTGCTCACGGGTCCCTCCTTCAAGAGAAACTGAGCCTCTGTTAAACCCCTGAAGCCCTAGGATGCTAGACTAGTTGCCTATCTTATCTTCTCTTGGGCTCAACCTTCAGCAATTTCTGAGCTTGTATTATTCATTTAATTCATAAAACAAATATTTTTCAAGTGACTACTACTGCGATGGAGTGGGTCTCTGTCTCTAAATTTCCTAGGTGAGGATCACTATTTGGCATTAGTCATTTACATCAATATCTAACGGCAGAAGTGATACCCAGCTGGAACCTGGGAAGTAAAGTTGTCAGTTATGGGTTTTCATAATCAAATTAAAAGAGGTCTTGACCTCTCGTGGGGGACGGACATCACCTTTGATGATAGTGACAAGAGTTGTTTCTGGCCAAATATGAGGGAAAAAATCACTCAAGATAGTAATGACAACTCATCTATTGTAGATGGGAAAGTGAAGGGCATGATACAAAGGGACAAGATCTTCATTTCTCTTGACACAAGAGAAACTTGCTGTCAGGGTAAATGCAGACACGGGGACACCAGAGCCAGCCAAGAGGCTGGGTGTAGTCTAGACTTCTCTCTCAGGAGGAGGCAGTGAAGAAATCCTAGAAACAACATTTCTGATTAGAGTCTGAAATTTTTTAATCTTGTCACTTCCAAATTGAAATGAAATCAAGCAACCTGAATGACATTACATGAATTCCACCTCGTCTCCGTGCCATTCTGACCTGAGGTCTGCATGGGGACCTTCCGGTCCCCTGACGCTTGTTCAAGCATGTCATGATATGGAAGAGCAGGAGATGAGGATGCCAGCATCCATGGGAAGGGGCTACTTTTCCATTCATTCAAAAAAAAAAAAAAAAAGGAATTAAGCTGAGCGTGGTGGTACACACCTTACTCCTAGCAACTTAGGAGGCTGAGGCAGGAGGATTGCAACTTAATGATACCTTTTTTCACCTTATTTCAAAACAAAAAAATCAAAAGGACTGGGGGCATAGCTCAGTGGCACAGTTCACCTGGGTTTAATCTCCAATCCTTAAAAAAAAAAGATATTAAGAACCCTGGAAGAGGTATTATTCTCAGAAAAGTGGCAAGGACACACACATTGTAGAGTGTGGATTTCTCCACTGGTCTGGTGTATGTGTTTTTCTGATTCTTATCCTTGTACCTTTCAATGTACCTGAAAAGAATGCCTAGATTCTAAAGCAAAACAGCTTTGATATTTTATGTAAAACATTGTACTTGGCACAGAGTTTTCTTAATTAGAAGCGTTGTTAAAAAAAAAAAAAAAAAAGAGGAACCCGTTAGGGACACCAGAATATAAGTTTCCTTCAGAAGGTAGGTTATCATTGTTTAAATTTGACAGTATCTCCAGGAGTCAGCCTAGTCCTGGATGGAAAAAGGAAATAAAAACACTGAAATCTTTGGTGATCTGCCTAGGACTGTCGAACACATAAATGACGGGACAGGAATTCAATTTCATGCCAGCTCTTGTCCCACTCCAGCACAACAAGAACTAACTTGACCTTGGAGTAAAAGACCTTCTTGTTTGTGGGTAATTATTAACATTGTGGGGGGATCCATGCAGCAAATGATCCAAATGATGATGGGCAAGGAAGAGGAGGAAGAGAAAGCAAGAGTAAACCCAAACCAAAGGGAAGCCTCCACGCAACCGAACAGGAGAGATATTCGGCGTTGGCTGAGATGCAGAGAGATGGGGCAAGAGGAGGTCAGGGCCTGGAGAGAACTGGGGGCTCCGGTGGACCGTGATGGTCTCCCAGACATGCCGTCATCCAACCACTTTCACAGCCCTCAGCATAACTTAGTGTACCTAACAGACAAGCAGAACTATTCCTACTATATTCAACCTTTTGGCAACTGACCACATCTTAACTATTTAAGTGATTAGACGCTTAGAAGGTTTTTTTTTTTTTTGTAATTAGAAAAAATGAGCGTTTTCTCATCTTTAACAAATTGTACACACAATAGGCAAAGAACTTCCTAACTAGATAAACAGTAAAGTTCAACAAATGTATCCATATCCGTACTTCTAATTACAGAAAATAAATTCTAAAATGTTTAAAAATCTTATTTAGGGAAAATAGAAAGCAATTGTTAAACATGAAAGCTATTTTACATTAGGACAGATTGTTTTTAATTAAACCTGACACAGTTTAGGTGCCAGAAATCAAAATAAAAAGTACACAAGATACGGTGTCATAGATCTGCCTGAAAACATTTCAGTTACAAAAACAACCATCAGTGGAGAAAGCAAACCATTCTGGGCTTCTGATGAATATGGTTTTTACTCTAAATATAGGCTTACTGCTTTTTTTAAAAAAATGCCTTTTAACAATTTGTTTTGTTGGATATAGTTACTGTATTCCATTTGAAACCAACCCCCTTCACCACACCACTACCTTCAGAAAAGATCTTAATATAGAGAAGATGCTTGCTATAGTATTTTTCCTAGGATACGACTGTAGAACTTATTAATCAGTTAACAAAGAAAAATCTACTTCTAGATTCAATAATACCAGATGAATGTCTGAATTCCTTAGCAAGACTCCAAAATAACCCCAAGAGGGTAATTTAACCTCTTGGCACGTGTTTGTGGCATTGGTTCCTAAGTGAAGTCACTGGGTGTCCAGTGAAGGCAGCTCTGTGAGAACAGCGTTGTCACCTTCCTGTTGCTTCTCTACCAGCAGAAAACCAGGGGGCAGCTCTGCCCCGAAGAGAAAACAACTGTGAAGGATTCTGGTTCTTAACATAGATTTTTCCTAATATCACAGATGCTTCTTATGTTCTTCAAAGCATTTTAAATTGTAAGAGTGGTTCACATTGTCCCCCTTTGTATTTTACAATAAAGATAAAGTTGGATGCAATCAAAAAGACTTGACAAATATCTGGCTCATGTTGGATGAAGGGATAGATGTTCAAACACATGGATGCTCACACTAGTTTCTGAATTGCCAACGAGTTTCCCCTCTTTAATGGGATCTGCGGATCCCACAGCTGTGGATGTGGTGGGTACATACTCACTTTTGAGAAAGAAGAAAATATTTCAGTGGTCAAATGGTTCTCATTACTCATCATTAGCCCTCAAACTTACGCATGTTGCAATTCATACTTACAGGGTAGTGGGCTCCCGGGGTTAATCACGACGGCAACTAAGGAGCAAACCAGGTCTTTATCATCTTATTTTTTCTTACTTTCCAAACTCATACATTTCAAGCTCTGATAATAACAATTTTCACACGAAAGTCAATGCTGATTAAGCCGAGCACTATTGGGATAAATAGGAGAGTTCCTGTCCAGGATTTTGGTGGAAAATTTGTTGTTGATTTCGATATGACACCAGGTAGAACTCAAAGTTCTCAGGAAGGAGAAGAACAGACCATGTGATTTTTAATATCCAAGAGGACATGGGAAGCAAGGGCCCAAGTTTAACATTTGACAAAGACCCAGCAAGCCTGGGCTACAGCCAAAGTCACAGCATTGGCCTTACTGTTCCCAAAGGTCCATGTGGAATCTGACTTCTCAAATTGGATGAGGAAGTGGGACAGAAAGATACATTTAAACAGATGTTTTGAAAATTAGAAAATAAAAGTCTTAAAATACTCAAGTCCTGAGAAACACTTCTTAAAAAGTGACATAAATTGACCATTTTCACTTAACTGTGCCTGATCTCACATGAGCCCTTAAAAGATGCTGTTGGTCATTTGGCCCTCCCGCTTTCTGAGACTGAAACACTCAGCTGGGCATAGGCATGAGACATCGCCAGAAGTCTTTTGTGTTAAAAACCATACATTACTAGGATCCTGCCCCATAAATACCAAACGTTATTGCTTAAACATGAAGTCAGGTGTTGGACACTTGCATTTCATACCTTATGAATCACCATCTCAATAAATCAAATATTTACTGATGGTAAACAAAACCATACATTTAATTAATTTCCTAATGTAGTCTCTCTAGTCACACAAAAATTGCATGACACTTTACCATATACGAAGCCTACACTTTGGATCTGTTATCAACATAACCTATATCCTTGATTCTTTTATTGATCCGAAAAAGATAATTTCTATGTAGCAACTATAGGAACAGGAAGGCAAGAAGGTGGCAATGATGCTACCTGGAGAGTGAGATACAGCTCCCTCCTCGGCTCCACACCCTTACCCCACTGCTGGAAGCCTTCAGCATGATGCTATGCTGATAACATGTCCCTGGGAGACTCAAAGGGAACAAACACAAAATCTTTCCCCAGTACAAAGATATCACCTAGAGATGTCATCCAGGGTACTGCTACCCAATCTAACCACCCCAGCACAGTTGAGCAAAATGCATATCCTCAATGTTGTCCACTCAGTTTATCTTGGGTAGAGATTAATTCAGTCGTTTCACTGAAAAGATTACTAGTAGTCTCCCTCCCTGCTTCGGAAAACTTTCAAGGAAAATTTTAAAATCTACCTTTCCTGTTAATAATACAAGATGATCACCTGAATCCCTTCATAGGAAAGCAGAATCCAACATTGGCACCTCACATAACAGAAAGACATGTATCTGTGTCTCTCAACCTTGGCTGCCCAATCAGAACTACCTGGGAAGTGTCTAGAAACAATCTGAAAGCAGAGATTGCATTGCAGAGCATTAACTCCAAATCTCTGGGGTCAGTATCCTGGTATCAGCATAAAATCCCCAAAGGTGATTCCAAGTTGTGGCAAAGACTGAGGACCATCGTTCTGGAAACTCTAGAGACTGATAAACCCAGCAGCCAGTAGAGGAGAACTCTAAGGGACTAAATGACAAAGAAATCAACCTATCCATATATTAGACCTAGAAAACTTCAAACAGGACAGGCAGAGACCCTGGGAATCAATTTACTCAAAGAATTCAGCCTTGGAGTAGTGGCTGGCTAGCTGGCCACTAGCAACTGGGATTTTGAATTCAGCAGAAGCTACCAATAGGAGAGTAAGATGCTTTCTTAAGGGAAATCTAGACCTCATACCTCTAGAAATACTGTGTTCTAAATTGTGCACCCAGAGTGGAATGGCAGGCCAAAAGAATCCTCCATTTAATGATGAACTCTCCCTTACTTATTTGTGTGTGTGTGTGTGTGTGTATGATGTAAGAATTTTTTAAAATTCTATTGAGGAGTTATATTGTTGTATAATCATGAATGCATACATAGTAATAATATGATATGCCCCTGATCCTAATCTAGAATCACCCCTACCCTAGTCTTGACTCTTCTATATTCCCCCATAACAGACATAAATATGTATGTGTATATATATGTGTGTATATATATATACACACACACGCACACACACACATATATATACATACATATACATATATATATGACTGTGCATTTATATATATATTATTGTGCATTTTCCAGAATTACATGATTGCATAATTATTATTTGGGTTCTTGGGGGTGTAAAGAGTAAGTTACATTATTAATTCACCCCTTCAGTTTCTCCCTGTCATCCCTCCCTCCCCTCCACCACACACACATATCTATGGTTTCCCTAGATTATGTGCTGCTTTGACTTTGGTGAGTCTAGTACATGAGCTTGACCTTTCTTCTAAGCCTAGGTTTAGCTCTAATCTCCAATTATATTTATTATATTATTTTTATGAGCCCTTGTAAATTTACGTAAGTCATTTGCAAGAGACATTAACATAGCTAAGAGTTCCTATATGCAAGAGGGCAGTGAAGAAGCTGGGATTGGCTTCCAGAAAAAAACCTGTGGACCTTTTATGCTAGAGATCGTTGAATACAGAACTAAAAGGTTTTCAAAAAGTCAGGTAACACTGTTATGTGCCCTTGGAAAACTCTACCTAAATCATTCTCCAATTCTGCAGAACCTTAAATGGGATTAAAATATTTGTTTCAGGCTAGTGCTGTGGAGCATGCCTGAAATCCCAGGATGTACGGAGGCGGTGGCAGAAGGATTGCAAATTCAAGGCCAGCCTCTCCAGGCTTTATGTAGGACAGCCTGTAATAAGAATTTCCCAAGTTCAAGACACCAAGATCAGAAAATATGAGGCACTTCTGACATCAGAGAAATTGTCATGAGTGAACACGAATTATAAGCTAAATCATGTAGGATCCCTTTAACAAATGCTTTTGTAGTATTTATTAAAGAAACCATAATTCTAATAAGTGCTCATAAAACACTCATGAGAAGTCTGGAGCAGTGGCTCAGTGGTTACGGTGCTTGCCGGGCATGCACAAGGATGCAGGTTTGAACCCCAGCACCACATAAACAAAGAGTGTCAGAGCGGCAAAAGCCATGTGAAAAACTAAGTAAAAATTGATTCTGCCTTTCTCTCTCTCTCATGGTCCCTTTCTCTTAAAAAAAAAAAAAACCACTCATGAAAGACATACATAAAAATTAAGGTCTATCAACAGAGTGAACAAATCATTTCTTTGTTGCTTTGTTTTTAAAAAGCAGGCAAGGTATAAGAGGGGAAAAAATCAAGGTTATACCTTGAAAAAACACATTGTTTAAAAGTCAGTTAAGCATA
>PVKS010004038.1:20551-97406 GCA_004027875.1 Aplodontia rufa
CTTTTTTTTTTTTTTTTTGGTTGTTGTTTTTTTTTAAGAGAGAGGGACAGTGAGAGAGACAGAGAAAGAGAGGAACAACTTTATTGAGTTTTTCACATGGCCTTAGTTGCTCCAACACTCAGTTGCGTACGTGGTGCTGGGGTTTGAACCCGGGTCCTCGTGCTTGCCAGGCAAGCGCTGAAACCGCTGAGCCACCGCTCCAGCCCTAAACTTGGGTCTTAAGGAAAGTGAAACATGGAACCATGGGGAACCCAAAGGGGGAAACCATGGTCTGGCACCAATATTGGCTTGTTCTGTCATTACACTTTTGTTCTTAATTGTATGATGATGAACCCCTCCTGTTGTAAGACCATGTTTATTGAATAAATAAAAAAATAAATAAAAATAAAAAATAAAATAAATAAATAAAAAATAAATAAAAGTCAATCAAGGAGCTGGAGCAGTGGCTCAGTGGTTGTGGCTTGCCTGGCACACACAAGGATCCAGGTTAAAACCCCAGCACTACATATACAACTAAGTGTCAGATGAAAAAACAAATAAAATTGATTCTTTCTTACTCTCGCCCTCTCTCTCTTTAAAAATAAAATAAAACAATAGAAGATAATTAATACTAAACTACATTTCTAACTAATATTATTTAAGAAGCAATCTTTCAAATAATAAGAAAAATTTCAATAATGATATCATTAACATTTACAATAAAGCTCCCTAATTATTTAACTTTTAAGTTTCTATTTACTTTTTTTTTTTAAAGAGAGAGAGACAGGGAGAGAGAGAGAGAGAGAAAGAGAGAATAAATTTCATTTAGTTTTTCACGTGGCTTTTGTTGCTCTGTCACTTCGTTATGTACGTGGTGCTGGAGTTTGAACCTATGTCTTCACACATGCCAGGCAATCGCCGTAACTGCTGAGCCACAGCTCCAGCCCCAATCTCCTATTTACTTTTAAGAAAGTGTTCCTAGCTGTATTAAAAACAAAACAAAACCACACACACCAAAAAAATACGATGAAAATAAATACTCAACAACAAGAAATGAGGGAAGGATTTCAGTACTGTGAAATAAATCTAATTAAGGATTTGTTCATCCCTCTTTCCCTCTGTTTTGGGGGGGTGGCACTGGGGATTGAACCCAGACCCTTACACTGGCTGGGCCAGCAATCTACCACCGAGACACACTCCCACTATTACCCCCCATCTTACCTAATCAATTACTTCAAGCTATGCAGTACATTGTAAATAAGCTAAATAGAGCATGTTTCTTATACTAATTACTGACTACAGTGAAACATTAATCATTTTATTAATTTATGACCTAAGCATGTTACACCCCCACAGAGAAAATCATAAGAGTAAATAATAACCCACAGGAAACAACAGAGAAGGGATATGTAAAAATGATCGCGACAAGTACTAGAAGAAATAATGAGTATTTTTTGGTTTCAAAATTGTTGAGTCATAACCTAATATTTCTTGGGTGCCATTTAGTTTGTACAGCACTTTCTGGGCTGGGGTTTGCTTACCAAGTAGACATAGCACAAATCACCTGCATTTAACAGATGAGGAATGGGAGAACAGGGGCTCCAGCTTCCCCCAGGGTCAGGGTCTGCAAACTACAGCCCACAGACAATCTGCCTGTGGCTTGAATGAATTTTTATATGGCCAGTGAATCAGTAATAGCTTTGTTGTTGTTATTTTTTGTTGGTTAGTTTTTATGTCTTGTAAATAGAGTTTGCAAGTCAGCCACACTCATGCGTTCACATTCTACATATTGCCTGTGGTTACGTTTCATGCTACAAAAGCAGAGTTGAATAGTTGTGACAGAGACAGGACAGCCCACAAAGCCAAAAATATTTAATCTCTGGCCCTTTATAGAAAACACTTGCTGACTTCCGCCCTAGACCCACAGGGGAGCCATGAGCACAGCGCAGAGTTTTGAGAGCCAATCCAGTGTTCTTTCCACTCAATTTTCTGCCTCCCCTTAAGTTATTCTAGCATGTGGTTCTTCCCAGGCATCTGTCTGAAGGATAAGAGAAAGTTTATGGAGCATGAATCTTTTTGTATGAAAACAAAAGAAACAAACAAAAAAACCCAACAACAACAACAACAACAAAAAGAAGGCACAGAGTGGCACCAGATATGGTAGACGGGGAGGAGGCAGAGGTGCAGCTTCCTATTTTCATGAATGGTGGATGGAGAAAAATCCTGCCCAGTGTAGATTACATCCAGATTCTCACCCTACCTGCTTCAGACAGTGGGATTTGAGGCTTAATTTTTAAGTGGATATTTCGATTAGATTTGGGACACAGAGCTGGTGCTGAAATGGGTTGAAGTGGAGGGAACCTATTTTGCATTTAGGGTGGATATTTTGTCCTGGGTTGAACAGTGTTAGCTCTAACATTCATGCCCACTGGGAAATTCAGAATGTAACCTTATTTAGAAACAGGGTTTTGTAAATGTAATCAAGTCAAGAGGAGGTCATGCTGAATTGATGTGGGCTGTAATCCAATGAAGAGGGAAGGTTGGACACAGACACAGAGAGGACACCACTGTGTCCTCTGTGTGAACACAGAGACATGGGAGAATGCTATGTGAAGACAGAGGCAGAGACTGGGGTGGCATTCCTACAGACCAGCAAGGGCTTCCAGCAACCACCAGAACCTGTGAGAGAAGCAAGGCGTCTGTTCTTCCTCAGAGCCTGATCTTGAATCTGTAGGATCCTGAATTGTCGGGGGGAGTTTCTTTTTTAAGCTACCCAACTTGAGGTCCTTGGTGACCGCATTCCAAAGACACTAAAGCAGATGAGTGAACTGGGGATGGCCTTAGGAAAAAGAATTTAAGATCAACAGAAAGGGAGAAAGTGGTGGAAAGTCTCACCTCAGAACACATTTTTGTTTAAAACATAAACTCAAAGCAGCTCTAGAAGATCATGAATGAAAACAAAACAAACAGAAACCCAGAGGCCCTGATCACCAAACCTGATTAGGTTTATATACACATGTTGCCAAGGTAAGCAGAACTGGCTTCTGCTTGATTCCTCTCAATAGTTCTGTTGATAAATCCATCCCTGGATTCTGAGCTTCCTCCACTCACTCCACTCAGACAGCAAACAAAATCCATTTTACAACAGAGAAAAGAGATGAACTGAAATCACCAGTCATTTCTGCCATGACATTCCTCTGAAATTGTCTTAAACCTCCACGGAAACTCTGATTTTTAGAAGACATCATACAGGGTGAACAAAGATAAAGTGTATGCACTCAAAAAGAAAATGCATGTACTCAAAAGCAACGGGGAAGGTGATTGCCCCAGTCACTTCTAGACTCTCCCAGGGCTCAGCATGTACCCCTCGCATCCTTTGGCACCAGATATACTATGCACCAATTCACTCATGCTTTTCAGCACAGTGTTGTTGAAAGTGGAAACTGTAGGCAAGATACCTTCCTTCAAAAGACTTCAAGGCTGCAAGAAAATGGTGGTAAACTTGAAGTTGCAGAGATGATGTAAAGGTGTGTCCAGCATTCGGTGTGTATTGTGTTTTCCTGTGTAAGCCAGTCACTAAGGAATAAAAATTTAAACAGCTTGATTGTTTAGAAACTCTTTGGCATATATGTATGTGTGTATGTAAGTATTATTCTTAGACACATGTATATACAGACATATATATACACACAGGTGCAGGGTCTACAAGTTCATGACCAAGTTTTTCATGCCCATGCAATTTTGGCATTATAGCTACTATTTTTTTTAAATAGACCCATAAGAGACCTATTTGAAAACGAATTTTGCTCTTTATTACATCATCTCATACTTGGCATTGATTATTTTAAATAACCTAATTTTCTTTTTTTAAGGGAGAAAGCGCGAGCTCGCGAGAGAGACTCAATCTTTAGTTTTTTTACATGTCTTTCGTTGCTCTGTCACTTAGTTATGTACATGGGTGCTGGGGTTTGAACTCGTGTACTTGCGCATGCCGGGCAAGCACTATAACCGCCGAGCCACCGCTCCAGCCCCTAAATAACCTAATTTCTTATCTAGATTCTTTTGTTGTTGTTGTTGTTATCAGGGATTGAAGCCCAGGGGTACTTAACCACTGAGTCCTAATCACATCCCCAGCCCATTTTCATTTTTATTTTGAGACAGGGACTCACTAAGTTACTTAGGGCTTCACCAAGTTGCTGAGGCTGGCTTTGAACTTGAGATTCTCCTGCCTCAGCCTCCAGAGCCGCTGGGATTACAGGCATGCACCACTGTACCTAGTCTTATCTAGATTGTTAACAAACTCAGACACAGTATTGTTTTCCTGTAGATTTACATTCCAATATACCACATGAAAATTTATTTGCCTTCTGCTCCCACCCTCCTGCCTCATTACTTTCCTCTGGTCTTAAACTGATTTGTATTTCCTTTAATCAGTGGCAACAGGGAAGCAAATGCCAGATTGACAGCATCACTTCATGAGAGTGCTTTGCTAGCTGGGATATTGACGTTGCTCTGTTTACACTATCTCTTGTTCCCAAGAAGAGCTAATTCCCCCATACACAAACACACTCCTCTGATTTCTCTGACTAGTCGGCAGTGCATTAATGAAAATATTCCTTAAGACTGGAAATTCTTGAAAAGCTGGTCATTGTAAACCCAACATCTCCACCGCAGAAATTAACTAGGTCTCTAGGCTGGAAAGGAAAATGTATTGTACATCTTCCTTTTCCATTGTCTGAGATAAACAATGTCAATCACTGCCCAGGCTTCTGAATTTCTGCAGAGCATCACAGTACCAATCATATTTCCTACAGAAATTTTCCTGCAGAAATAAGACCCCAGGGTTCATTTCATCTTTTTCCTCTCAGGTGTCTCCATCCCAAAAATGTGAGCTCAAGAGCTGCTTTTGGTGAATCCTTTTGTTCAAAGATGTCCACTCAGCAGAGTAGGGCAACATGCATTCACAAACAGGGCCAGAGCCCCGTGAGCACTTACCTTGTTCTGCTCGCACACGTACTGTACCCGCAGGGTGTCCATCGCTCTGATCATGGCTTGCATGGCAGTGAAGATGTTTTGGTAAACCAGCTTTGTGAACCCCTTTCTGTCTTCATCGCTGTATCCAGACCCGTGGATAATTCTCATTTGCTTGATAAAGGTACTTTTCCCACTTTCACCAGTTCCTAGAAGACAAAACCAGTGAAAAACACAGTTAGCTGACTTCAAAGGGAATACCTCAGAGAGAAAGGTCCTCCTGGGAGCATGAGATCATACCACAGTGGCCGGATCCACAGGACAGATTTGCCAAAAGCTGCTCAATTCTAGGTTGCAAGGCAGTGCCATCTTGGGCACAGGGAAATGCCTCCCTTCACTCATTTCCCTAGTCCTTGAAACAAGACAACTGTGTCAGAGCCCTTGAGGGCTTCGCTGCTGCTAATGTTGACAGCAGCGGTGGTCAAGGCTGCCTCAGCACGCAGAGACGATTTGAACAGCAGAAACACTTGCAGAAGAGAAAAGGCTGACTAACTTGCCAGCTCCTGCTTTTCAGACACATGAATACATTTGATGATTGCACAATGAAGCTCGGTTTCCCAGCCATGCCAAATGTCTATACAGTTGCTCCTCACCATGTTCCAATGTGTAGATCAGGAGGTTCTCAAAGCTCCAGGCAGCCGAGGAACATTTTATAATAGTAAACCATTCCCATCGCTCTGAAATGTGCATAGATGTTCAGTCATGACATACAGGAAATTCCACAATCATACAGATGGAGATACTGCTGGACAAGATAATCAAAGCTATAGTGTAGGGGCTGGAGCAGTGGCTCAGCAATTTGAGTGCTTGCCTAGCATGCACAAGGATGCAGGTTCAAATCCCAGCACCACGTACACCACAAAGCGTCAGAACAAGGAAAGCCACATGGAAAAACTAAATAAAATTGATTCTCTCTCTCTCTCTCTCTCACTCTCTCTCTCTCACTATCCCTCACTATCCCTCTCTCTTTTTACAAAAAAAAAAAAAAAACCCAAAAACTGTAGTGTAAGTATACAGGGAGACACAATGGAATTAAATATTTCCTAATATTTCCTATTATAGATATAAAATTATTTCTATGAGATCCCATGACTGTGGTTTGAGCATGTTCTACTCATGGTTCATTTGTAAATCTAAATGTTATATTAGGAATCTTCTAATGGTTCAGATTGATATACCCTCAGCAGCACAGTTTCCTCAAGTTGAAATGAAGGAGCAAACTATCTCAGAACTAAAATGACTTGAGTTGTATACTTTAAATAGATGCATTTTATAGCATGCAAATTACATTCAATAAGCTCTTACCAAAAAAGTAAAGTTTGTCTAACTCAGTATTTCTGCCAGAAAGAACACAAATTATGTCAAAATCTTAATTAGAGCATAATTATTGATTTTGCCATAGTGAAGCAAAAATATGCTACAGGAAATGATTTATTAATTATGAACATCTTTATGCTCATCCACTTCACATTGGCCCAAGGAAACCACCAGGCTGCAATTACAGTCAAATCCAGTCATCTTTGATGCTTTGGTGATTCTATATAAAAACCACAGCTATATAGATCTCTCTCACTTTCTTTCTTTCTTTGACAGTTCACTTACAGACACGCTTTTCAGGGTAGGAGGATGGAACATATTGCCAGTAGTTAGTTAGCTTGATTATAATCTGCAACTATTTCACAGGTGGCATGTGGGTCTCCATGCGTCGTCTTTCCAGGGTTTTGCAATACTAGGGTAGGACCTGTGGCAAGGGCCCAGTTGAGAAAAACTCTCAGTGCTTTGATAAGATTCATCCATGTAAGAAAAATATTCCTTCCAAGTGATTTTGTCAAAACACAAACCTGCTCTTCTGCCTGTCTCTCCATCTTCCGTTCAAAACCCTGTTTCCCCACTCCACTCGGAAAGACAGACAATCCTCCTTAGCAAGGCCCTCCTTGCACCCTGTGCACACGCTGCCCTTTCTTCCAGAAGTGTTCCCTCCTACTGCTAACCTCTGCTCTTGGCCTTGTCTGGCCTTCCCGACCCAGCCAAGTCCCTGTTTAATATCCCTCTCTCCTGCCAGGCTGTAAATTCCAGAATGGGAGACAGGCACCAAGCTTGTCTTTACATGGGCTCTCAGTGTGTGGCATGATGCTTGACGCTGGTACATGTTTAATAAGTGGTTTTCAATTTCATTTTTAAAATTATGGTAAAATTCACCTAAAATTCACCATCTCAACTATTTTTAGGTGTATACTTTCCTTCTGTTAAGTGTATTTACATTGTTGTACAATCTCCAGAACTCTTTCCATCTTGCAAGCTGAAACTCTGTACCACTAAAAATTGCTTCCTTGTTCCTCCTCTACCTGCAGTGAACCACCCTTATACTTTCTGTTTCTGTACATTTGACTACTCCTGATATGTCATACAAGTGGGCATATGCTATTTGTCCTTCTGGGTCTGGTTTATTTTACTTAGCATAACATCCTCAAGGTTCATCTAGTCACAGCAAATGTCAGACTTCCCTTCCTTTTTAAGGCTAAATAAGATTTCAGTATTTTTTTTTTAAAGAGAGAAGGACAGTGAGAGAGAGAGAAAGAAAGAGAGAGAATCAATTTTATTTAGTTTTTCATGTGTCTTTTGTTGCTCCGAAACTTAGTTGTGTACGTGGTGCTGGGGTTTGAACCTGTGTCCTCGCACATGCCAGGCAAGTGTCGTAACTGCTGAGCCACTGCTCCAGCCCCATAGTCCAGCATTTTAAACACAAGATGGTAATATTCAGTGTCAACTACCTGCACTACCCACACAAGAGGAAATAGGATATGCCATTCTCTCTCAACCACCCTGGGTTCTACATGGGTCTAAATGATTTCAACCACAACATAAACAAAACAGAAAAGGCCTAGGGGGAGACTTATGCTGATTCTCAGTGACCTTTCAGGGTTACTAATCCAGTCCTGACAATGACAGATATTAAAGGAGTCACTATGTGCCGGGCACTCTATCTGAACTATCTCCTTTAATCCTCATAAAAACTCTATGAAATGTGTACTATTATCTATATTTTACAGATGATAAACCTGGGACTCAGATAGGTTAAGTAATTTCTGTAAGCTCATGCAGTTAGCAAGAGAAAGAAGTAGAATTCACTCAATTGGACTCCAGGGACACTCTATTGTGAGAGAAGAAAGTCTGGGTCATGATCAAAAGGACATGATCAAGTTCACAGCTGCACACTGAATCCTAAACCCTGGATGACCCGCCATCTTGCAGCCACACACTGCTGGGGACTTGCAGGACAACCTTCAGGCAGGCAAGCTTCCCCACAAGTCTCAGTGTTATCTTGCTTCAACCTCTAGAGACAGGAAAGGTGGGTACTGTCTTCCTATCTCAGAGTTGAGGACATTGGCTTTGAGTCAGGGAAGCCCAGCTTCTGAGGTTGACCACACTATCACAATCCCTAGAAAGAGCTTTATTCTCCTCCCTTCCTCCATCCGCCATTGACATCCTGTCCCCAGCCCTTAAAGTGCTTTGGATACCCCAGAGGCAGCACATCACCTAACTGCTTGTTAGCAGATAAATCTCTTAGCACACCCTTCATCCAGTATGGGATTCACTCATTTGGGTACCACAAACAAGGTACCTGCTACATAGTTGGTCCTCAAAGAACTGTTCAAGGCAGGAATAGATGGAACCAACATGAGACATGAGTTTTTCTCCACAGTCTTACATCACAGACAATCTCAAGAAAATGAGCTATGAATTGCACAAGCATAATTGTGGTAAGACAGGTGTCCCTGAAAGCCACTATTTTATGGTGACTCTTGGCCGCCCAGTTTGCATGTGACAATGTGAGGATTGGTGGGAAGATCCCACTGAGAGTTAAGGCAAAATATGCTAAATAACCATCAATGAAATCATGTGAGGAACTGTAACTTCAGAAAGGGCCATTTGGTCTCTCTTTCCCTGCATGCAGCAAGCCATAAAATCCTTTGGCAAAGAATGTTCTTTTAATACCAATCCTGGAAAACAGCCTTGATCATCGGAGACTGGTAAAAGGGCTTTAGGGAACCTAAATAAAGTTTTGAAGTAGCCCTTGTCTTCCACTGACTTCTACCCCCCACTCTTCTCTAAGCAGCATCCCTAGAATTTGCTCCTCCTCCGAGTCCCCATATCTATTTGTCCTGTCATTCGCATACTTATTATTCTTTGCCTAAAAAGTATAAAAGCAACATGCTGTGGTAATTTCTTCAAATGTTGCTCTCTTGTGATGATCCCCATCTACATGGAGAATTAACTTTTATGCTTTTGTGTTGTTAATCAGTTCTTATATTGATTGGGTTCCTAGAACCAGAAAAGGAGGGCTGGAGCAGTGGCTCAGCAGTTGGAGTGCTCGCCTGGCATGTGCAAGGACCCAGGTTTGAACCCCAGCACCACATACACAACTGTCAGGGAAACGAAGGCCAGTGGAAAAAACTAAATAAAATTTATTCTTTCTCTCTCCCTCTCTCTTCTCTTAAAAAGAAAAAAAGACTACAGGGGGTATAAGAACTTGCTCACTTGCTTTGTCTCCTACGCTACACAGTAGATGCTTCTGCAAAGTCTCACACTGAATTAGATCTCAGCTCCCAGAGAATCATGGGGGGGGCGCTACCTCTGTTCCTAACTTTGATAGTGCCTTGCTTTATTCTGTAGCAAACCAGCAGGTCTGATTTCTGGTCTAGTACTGAATTACTCAAGAGATCATTACTATTTGTACAGTTTGCACACAAAGAACCTCACATGAATGCAGAGACTACTAACCACATCAAGGTAAGCTGTGACTTTGGCCCTAAAGCCAGAAAAACCACTCAAGACACAGCCCAAATCCTACACCAAGACGGAGGACCTGTTGGTATTCAGGGCCATTCTCTACCAAGAGGCTTCCCCTACCACCAGCACCAAGCACACAAATAATTTTTAAAGGCGCTGATCTTTGCTTTCGGACATGGACTGTTTCAAAAAGAAAATAGAGTGATTTTTAAGATGAATAAAAATGATAAAGATGTATTTGATAAATATCAACATTTGAAAATATCCTTTGATGTCAAACTGCAGCTGGTCAAAGAATAAAAAAACAAATGTGGGGCTAGAGAGCTGGCTCAGCGGTTTCACGGTGCTTGCCTGGCACGCGCGAGGATGCAAGTTCGAACCCCAGGACCACATACACAACTAAGTGTCGGAACAACAAAAGACATGTGAAAAAACTGAATAAAAATTGATTCTCTTTTCCCCTCTCTCTAAAACAACAACAATAAATGTGGGTCAAAAACAGTCTAAAGGCAAAGACGAGGGACAGAAAGACACCCACTGTGGAAGGCTATGGTCAAGAAGACAGACTCAGTCTGGGGAGTCCTCTCACTCTCATTCAATTCCCACCCAACCCAATTAGTATCCTTTTTATTCACGAAGGGAAACTGAAAATTAGAAAGATTAATCAGGTTGTTCAAGGTCCCTTAGCCCAGAAGTGTTGAGCCTGAATCTCCGTCCAGGTCTCTGCTTAGACTCAGCCCACGATGACACCATGGGCTAGTTGTACCCTGGATATTTCCCCAGAACACACCTTTCCTCTCCACACTGAGATTCCAACACTTGAAAGAGTTCACCTCCCAGGTTGCAGAAGTGTGGTCTAAATGAATGGTTTCAGGAGCAGGCAGGCTTAGAGATGAGAGGGGAGGAGAGGACCTCATTTTTTCTATAATGACAGGTGTGACAAAGACCACAAGGACCAGGTAAATTCTAGCTAAGGATCCAAGTTTCCTCGCCTGTTCTAGGCAGAAATTTAACATGTGGACACTGAGTATACAGCTATTCATTTACTCAGGGAAAGTAAAATAAAAATGTAAAGACTATGATTTTTAGAATGAAAATTATTGGTGATTTTAATGGCAGATTGGATGACAGCTTTTTCCCCTAGCTGATTCTGCAGAAAAACACAGGGTTTGGGTCCATGCAGTTTGCTTCTTGTCTCTTTGTGAGGACTGTCTCATCTGCTGCTCTACAAAATAGATGCGCTAGGGGAGGCGCCTCAATAGTCTGAAACTACAGAAGGCAAAGAGAACGAGCCGTAGGCCTAGGAGCAGCTTTCTGGGTCACAAGGAAGGTAGAGAATTTTGAATGGAAGGTGAATTTTGGTAGCAGGTTACCAAGGGTTCCTCTTGGATGTGACAGGGGTGCAGTAGAGGCTAAAGCCCAGGACTGTCCATCCTGAAGCCAACGTGCACAAATACGGAGGAGGGGTGAGGAGTAAAGCTGCAATGCTATTTCTAGATTCTTTTCCAATCTAAGAGAAATGGCTCTTCTCTGGTACTGCTCAGTGCTTCCATATTTGAAAATCGTCCAACAATGGCTATTGGTACAGTCGTGCAACATTCCAGTCAACGAATAAGATCATAATGGAGTTGAAAAATTCCTATCAACCTGTATTTTTACTGTACTTTTTTCCATGTTTAGATGTGTTCAGACCCTCACATACCATTGTGTTATAATTGCCTACAGTATTTCAGTATAGTAATGTGCTGTATAGATTTGTAGCTGAGCAACAGGCTGTACCACGCTCCCTCGGTGTGTGCCAGGCTATATCATCTGGGCTTCTGTAAGTATTCTCCTTGCTCACACAATGAGCAAATCACCTTAACAACACAGTTCGTAGAACATATGCCCATCTTTATGTGATATGTGTACTTTTTAACTCCTTCACCAAGATCCTGCTGTGTTTGAGATCCTTCTGCAACTGTCCTCTGTAACAGTCGGTGGTAGAGAAGTTCTGGGCAGGGCGCTGTGGCCAGCAACACATTCACCAGAGGACCTCATGTCCCTGTTCTGACCTTACACTCTCTGCAGACAAAACTGCTTCTGCCCTAAGGCTCTCTTCTGAGTCTCTTTTTTAAATTTTTTTTAATTGAGAAATTTATTATTGAACAACCATACAACTTTTTAACAAAATAATATAAAATGTGAATAGATTCTGGATATTAGATTTACCCCCGGGAGAGCCCCCCCCCCAATAAACCCACCCATATCCCTCCCTTCCCCTTCCCACAATATCTCTAAAAAAGTATTAGGTTGTATAACATTTCAATTTATCTGGATTTAACATATGATAATAGACCACCTTTCTCAATGGCCAGGGTCTAGATCCAGCCTCCACAGATGAGTGGAGGCATTCGGCCCTTGGTTCTCTGGGTTAAGCTGATTTTACTCAGCATAATTTCTTCCATAGCCATCCATTTACCTTCAAAGGCTGCAATATCATTGTTTCTAACTTCTGTGTAGAATTCTATGGTATAAAGGTACCACAGTTTTTGGATCCATTCATCCAGTGAGGGACATCTGGGTTGTTTCCATAGTCTAGCAATAGTAAATTGAGCTGCTATGAACATAAGATATTGCTGTGTCACTGTAATGTGCTGATTCTAAATCCCCTGGAAAAATACCAGGAGTGGAATAGCAGGGTCATATGGTGGGCTCATCCCTAGTTTTTTGAGGATTCTCCACACTGCTTTCCGGAGGGGCTGTACCAGTCTGCAGCTCCACCAACAGTGTGTTAGTGTGCCTGTCTCTCCACAGCCCCTCCAACATCTATTATTGTTTGTTTTCTTCATTTTTGCCATTCTGACTGGCGTGAGGTGAGCTCTTACTGTAGTTTTCATTTGCATTTCTCTGATTACTAGTGATTTAGAGCACTTTCTCATGTATTCATTGGCTTGATCCATGTCCGCTGTTGAGAAGTTTCTATTTAGCTCTTTGGCCCATTTATTAATTAGGTTGTTTGTGTTTTTGTAGTTGAGATTTTTCACCTGGGTCTCTTGTGGTGAAGTTTGCTCTGGATCTTTTGCCTCCCCTCCCCCATAAACACGAGCTCTTTCCTCTTCTAGGGTAGACACTCAGTCACTGATTGAATGGAATGCACACAGCTAGTCTGCGTGCTTCTCTGCCATGGGTGGTGCCTAGGGATGATTTGTGTTCTGTTATGTTCCCGTCTCCTCCGCCAGCTTCCTGCTTGCTGTGGGTGAGGCATGTGCTTCTGACCCTGTAGGGTTGAGAGCTTCCTGTAAGACATGTGCTCTTGACTTTCCACTCAATTAATGTTTCTCAGACCGTAGTAAAGTATGCACCGATAGATATTGTAGGAATATTTGTCATATTCACATATCAGCTGCATGATTATTGGACACCTGACTTTCTTTTATTTAAATAAATTTGTTAAGAAAAGAAGCATGAATGCCATAAATACTGTTTGCTATGATGAATCATATTAAATATAATAAATAAGACCAGCAATATTCTAACTAAAAATATCTTACCTATGTTCAGATATCTGGGTACCACATTTTGGAAAATACACACAAATGGATGCCTTCTTTGTGTGAAACTGACCCTTTTACTTTTTACATCTTTAAAGAAGATTCTCTTTCCACCCCCATCCTAGTCTCTAGAGGCTTCTGAAATACTACCCATGAATCTCATTTAGATACAAAATAGCTGAGAGTTGAAACTGGTGTAACTGAAAAAGAGCCAAGAAAATGTCTTCACACTAAAATTCTAAACTTTCTGGGATTTGAGAAAGCAATGAGGTTCAGGTTTCAACTTCAATTCAAATGTACAGAAAAGCTCATGGGGAAAACAAAACGCTGCGTTTAGGAGCCAAGAAGAAACCAAGGACAAAGTAAAATAAATCCTCTCCAAGTAATACATCAAGGATGGCAAAACAGAAAGCCAATTGTTCTGGAATTTACCGAAAAGTCAGAAAGAGTGCCTCCCCAACAGTCAAAGCCAAGAGCCGATAAAGCTTCTGAGATTGGCAGAGTCAGCTCCAACACTGCCTGTGATGTGTATCGCTCAGTGTCACAGCAGATCACGTAAACAGAACAAAATGTAACTTGTTACAAAAATGAGGACACAATCCGGATGCTGGTGATACAGCCTAAATGATGTGACTGAGAGGCAGAGGGGGGACAGACATGTCTTATGTGTCCAGGAGGATGGCTCTGTATGGACAAGCGACCTCATTTCTCTTGTTTTATTATATCTCTGGAATCTAAAACAGCACACAGCAGGCACCTAATAAATATTAATGAATGGGTATTTATTGACTATGACAATCAGAATGATACTGATTTCAGAAAGTAATAAGGAAGCAGGAGAAACATCTGTTGAGTATAAAGCTGTCCCAGTCACGACCAGGTGCTTGCCGCCTGCCCCTTCTGATAACGATATTCAAGACTGGGTGCCAACAATCTGTGGGGCACATGCTCCAGCTCAGAGCTTTCTTGTAGCAGGGATGGATGAAAGAAGAAAATGCCTTTTTCATCTTTAAGTGGGAGCAATTCTCAGCTGCAAAGAGACCCATCCAAAGGAGAGTACGGTGACTTTTTTGCTTGGCCCCTCCAGCTCAGACTGACCTCAGCAGCGTCTACCGACCTCAGGTGCACTGGCAGAAGCCATCCACTCCGTGGGAGTTTCTGCATCTGTGTGTGACACCATTCTGGGCTTGTCATTCTAATACTGATCAATGAGAAAATCTGGCTAATGCTGGGGGAAATTCCAAAGGATTCTCTACTCCAGTGCAATGTTGGGGTCTGACCTTCACTCCATTCCATCAGCTGCCCTGGAGTGATCACATTACTGTGTGCATGGGCCCCTTTAGGGCTGGATTGTGCTTTGTTGGGCTTGCTATTGTCGTGCAAAGGTAAAACAGGGTGGGTCAGAATGTATTGACCACCGCATGTTCCTAACTTTTGTCTGTACTCAAAATCTGCATAACCCCTGGCAACTCCCTTAGAAGGATTATTGGTTCCTTGGCTGTCTCCCCTCCCTATAAAAACTCGTGGGCCTTGGTAATAAATGGATTTCTGAGCTGCCATCCATCCACTGCGTGTGGCTGACTCGTTTCCCTGGCCAAGAGGGAAGGGGGTCTCCGGACGAGAGGGACCCCGGTTTTGGCCACAGCAACTCATCCTCCTGATCGGCTCCCGGGGGACAATCCACCTGGTCCGGATTGTTCCGCCCTCCCTCAGGGATGCCTGAGGTAGCAACAGTGCAAAGCAGAACCCAAAGAGAGAGGGGAGAGGACACTTATCAAAAATGCAGATTCTTGGGCCTCTCAGTTCTATCAATTTTGACTGGCCCTTGTAAAAGTACCTAGTCCACGTAGTGGCTGGAACTGTTGCCCCAAGTCCCTTCTAAAGGAATCTCTTCTAAATAAAAATTAAAATAAAGAAATCTCTTCTAATAGAATCTACATGGTCCAGAATGCTCAAGCTTCAAATTGTGTTCAGTTCAGTTGATAAATCTTTATACAAAGTTCTCATTTCATTTCTGCATGAATAAAATATCCCTGCAGGAGCTCTGTTTTAAAATATTTCCCCCTTGGAAACTGAAAAAGCACCAAGAAGATTCGCTTATTCAGTTCTGTACGATCCCCATGTCACCATCACTACTGTGGCACCTTCCCTGCCTTCTGTTCTTGCACACAGAAGAGGGGCTATTTTTAATCACAAAATTAGAAGTAGCAATGTTCCAGGAAACAATGGACACAATTGGAGACAGGGTTCATGGCCACTCTCTTAACAAAAGAATTAATAGAAGGATTTTGGAGTACAAGGGAAAGTTGAAAGAAATGAAGTGATGAAGCTCAATAGACATTTAAAATTTTTTTTAATTTAACACAAAATTCAAAAGATGCTGTAACGTATTTTATAGTCTATTTGATTCATGCATTCATCTGTAAAATCATCTTTATTAGTTGAGCAAGAAGAGCAAAGTCTCCAAACATAGTTGACTCTGTATTGGTGGATTCCATATATGGACTCAACCAACCATGAATAGAAAAATTTTGTTCAAGTTCTATCTGTTCTGAACATATACAGACTTTTCCTTCATTGTTATTACTAAATATAGTAAAGCAATTATTTACATAACATCGATATCGTGTCAGGTATTATGAATGATCTAGATTTGGTCTAAAGTACACAGTATGGATGGGTTAAGTACTAATGCTGTTCCATTTAACACAAGGGACTTGAGCACTTCAGAGTTTGGTGTCTGAGAAGGGCCGAAGAACCAGCTCCTCGCCGATACCAAGGGAGGACTCTGTATCCTACTTTTTATCATTTGTGGGTCTCATTGGATTAAGTAAGTACTTTAAAGTCTAAACTAGATTTGTGGTAAGCCAAAAGGTTCTGCTTACAATTTCTTTATTTTTATTTTTTAAAGAGAGAGGGATAGTGAGAGAAAGAGAGAATCAAATTTATTTAGTTTTTTTATGTGGCTTTTGTTGCTTTTACACTTGGTTGCATATGTGTTGCTGGGATTGAGACCCGCATCATCACGCATGCCAGGCAAGCAATGCAACAGCTAAGCCACTGCTCCAGCCCCACAATTTCTTTTAATTATAAATAATTTTTGAATAATTATTTTTATAAATCAAGGTATAAAAAATAATCTTCTCCTTATATTCTCCATAAATGTATTTAAAAGCTCAAATGCAATGAGAGTACAGGACCAATTTTCATTGTAAATTAATTTGAGCCATTTACCTATACAATCCAATTTCTATAATCTGTTTTAAATGTGGTATACTTAAAAAATTCAATACAAACATTTAGCTCAGTATTAACTACTTTACATCAGGAAATGGTTGGTACTGATTTATATTCATTTTGTAGTCACATGATCCAGAGATCTGCAATTGCCAGACATTATAACTGTCCCTTCTATAAAGAGTTACACAATTTAGCTCATTCTGTGTCAATAGCTCATCTGTATGAGACTCTGGAAAAATAATGAAATACATAAATCTTAAGATTCAAATGCTTACTAATGACAAAATTCTTATTTTGGAAAATTTCCTGGACATCCATTACTTTTCCCTGAAAATAAATAAATCACACAGAGGATAGGAAGAAACCTATCCAAATAAGTTCTGTGGCTTACAGATGAAAAATTAGTGATTGACTTAGTATAAGTCACTTCTATAGAGGGTCATGGGATCACATTCTACTCTACGAAACTCTGACTCATAGTTTTGTAATTTTTTTAAAAAAAGACAAACTATAATCATCATTAACAGTTTCAGAATCTTTCACAATTCCCTGCTGTTTCTGTCCGTGAACATTGCCCCTCCTTATAGAGGTGTTCACCAGCAGCTGAAGACAGTAGGGCCAATCTAGTAGGGTCTCACCAACTGAGACTGGTGCCCCTCAAACTGTTATAGAGCAAGGCCAGCCTTCTAGAACAGGTTTCAGGTAAGTCCTTGAACAATGGTTACAGCTGCTGAAAGTTTGACTTTCCTCATGTTGAAAAACAAAGGGGAGAAAGAATAAAGCAAGGACATCAAGGAAAAGAAAAACTCTAAAGTATGTGACGCCTCCTCCGTAAGGGCAGGCAAGGCAATGGGGTGCCCACTTCGAAACACTGAAACATTTTGCTGAAACACCAATGATTATAGAGTTTTGGACCCTGTCTCCTCTGTCCTCCTTCCACTCCTAAAGAAATTGAAAATATTAACTTAAAAAAAAAAGCTACTGTGAGTACAATGAAATATGATATCAAGTTCATGAAAACATGGGCATTCTAACACTTTATCTTTAAAAATGTAATACATTAGCATTACCCCTGGTTATCAAAGTTTATACACGATGATTGCTACAGTTTTGACAATGTTTCCCCCTTATCTGTATCCTGTATCGCAATATACTTCTAATAAATGTGGGAAAAAAAAATGTAATACATTATCACCTACCTGGGAATGGGAATAAATTGTTCTTTTAAAGCCTTTCTTGGAATTCTGGAAAAATATGAAACTGTTTTCATGCATATTAAATATATATACAAATAGGTATATAGTGCTTTTTATTTTTTATTTTTTTTTTTACTTTTTAGAAATATATAGAGATACAATTGAGGGGGAAACTTTATCAAACCAACAGTAATAAATGTATATATACTTTGTTATCCAGGGGTAATGCCAAAACATGGATGATCACCTTGGATTTCACCTGTTGCAGTTTCCCCCGGAAGAACTCATGCGTTAAATGGGTATCTCATGGAGGAATGACATCGGCTTCTAGGATGATTCCCCCATATTCCCACTCTCCAGTCTCCTATGAGTTCTTCGTACACCCTACCCCTCCTCATCCCCTTTCCTATGCCTCCAAGTATCCTAGGGAGCCATCCCCCTATTACTCTGAAAGTCATACAATTTGCAGTTTTGTTAGGTTAGCTGTCTACCCTACTGCTTCGCCATATATTCTAGCATCCACAGATGAGAGAAACCATTCGGCCCTTGGGTCTCTGAGATTGGGATACTTCACTTAGCATAATTCTTTCCATCTCCATCCATTTGATATCAAAAGCCATAATATTGTCTTCTCTAATGGCCGAGTAATATTCCATTGTATATATGTACCAAAGTTTTTGTATCCACTCATCAAGTGAGGGGCATCTGGGTTGGTTCCATAATCTAGCTATAGTAAATTGAGCTGCTATAAATATTGAGGAAGCCATATCACTATAATATGCTGATTCTAACTCTTTTGGGAAAATACCCAGGAGTGGGATAGCTGGATTATAAGGTGGTTCCATCCTTAATTTTTTGAGGATTCTCCACACTGCTTTCCATAGTGGCTAAACCAGTTTGCAGTCCCACCAGCAGTGTAGCAGTGTTCCTCTTTTCCCACAGCCCCTCCAGCATCTTTCGGTTGTTTGTATTCTTCATTTTTGCCACTCTAACAGGAGTGAGGAGGTATCTCATTGAAGTTTTGATTTGCATTTCCCTTATATCTAATGATGTAGAGCATTTTCTCATATATTTATGGGCTTTCTGGACTTTCACTGGAGAGAAGTTCCTTTTGAGTTCTTTAGCCCATTTATTGATTGGATTATTTGTGAGTATGGAGTTTAGTTTCTTTAGTTCCCTGTATATTCTGGATATTAGCCCTCTGTCCAAGGTGTAGCAGGCAAAGGTTTTCTCCCATTCTGTAGGTTCTTTCTTGATGCTCTTGACTAGATCTTTAGCTGTGCAGAAACTTTTTAGTTTAAATGCATCCCATTCATTTATTCTTGATTTTACAGCTTGAGCCATGGGAGTTTTCTTAAGGAAGTAGAACTAAAACCGATTCTCTACAAGCTCTTCCAGGAAATTGATAGAGAGGGAACACTCCCAAACACTTTTTATGAAGCAAACATTACACTGATACCAAAGCCCAACAAAGACACATCAAGGAAAGAAAACTACAGACCAATTTCCCTGATAAACATTGATGCAAAAATCCTTAATAAAAATTTAGCAAATCGGATACAAAAGCACATTAAAAAGATAATTCATTTGCATTTGCATTTGAAATGCAAATGAAAACCACATTAAGATATCACCTTACACCAGTCAGAATGGCAAAGATGAAAAAAACAAACAATAATAGATGCTGGAGGGGCTGTGGAGAGATAGGCACACTAACACACTGTTGGTGGAGCTGCAGACTGGTACAGCCCCTCTGGAAGGCAGTATGGAGAATCCTTAAAAAATTAGGGATGACTCCACCATATGACCCTGCTATTCCACTCCTGGGTATCTTTCCAGGGGACTTAGAATCAGCACATTACAATGACACAGCAATATCGATGTTCATAGCAGCACAATTTACTATTGCTAGGCTATGGAAACAACCCAGGTGTCCCTCACTGGAAGAATGGATCCAAAAACTGTGGTATATTTATACCATGGAATTTTACACAGCAATTAGAAACAATGATATTGCAGCCTTCGAAGGTAAATGGATGGCTATGGAAGAGATCATGCTGAGTAAAATCAGCTTAACCCAGAGATCTAAGGGTCGATTGTCTCCACTCATCTGTGGAGGTGGGAATTAGACCCTGGACAATGAGAAAGTTGGTCTAGTAGCATGAGTTAAATCCAGATAAGATGTAATGCTTTACAGTCTAATACTTTTTTTAGAGTTATAGTGGGAAGGGGAAGGGTGGGATAAGGGAGGGTAATTGGGGGGGGCACTCCTGGGGATAATTGCAATATCTAGAATATATACACATTTTATATTATTTTGTTAAAATCTTGTAAGGTTGTTCAAAAAATAATCTAAAATGAATCTATATACATTATATATTATTTTGTTAAAATTTGTTTGATTGTTCAACAAATAAATTTCTCAATAAAAAAACTAAAAAAAAAAGATAATTCATTATGATCAAGTGGGCTTCATTCCAGGAAAACACTGGTTCAATATACGCAAATCAATAAATGTGATTCACCACATAAACAGAATTAAAAACAAAAAATCATATAATCATCTCAATTTGATGCAGAGAAGGCATTTGATAAAATTCAACACCACTTTATGCTCAAAACTTTGGAAAAGATAGAGATCAAGGGAAGATACTTTAACTATGTCAGATACATTTACAATAGACCCATAGCCAATATTATCCTCAATGGAGAAAAACTGAAAGCATTTCCACTGAATTCAGGTACTAGACAAGGCTGTCCGCTTTCCCCACTCTTGTTCAATATAGTCCTTGAAACCCTTGCCAGAGAAATCAGGCAAGACAAGGAAATCAAAGGTATTCGTATAGGAAAAGAGAAAGTTATCTCTATTTGCAGATGACATGATTTTATACCTAGAAGACCCAATAGCATCGGCCAGAAAACTCCTAGAGCTCATAGGTGATTTTAGCAAAGTAGCTGGCTACAAGATCAAGTCCAGCAAATCACTAGCATTTCTTTACTCCAGCAACAAATCCACAGAAGAAGAAATCAGGAAATCTCTCCCACTCACCATCACTTCCAAAAAAATGAAATACTTGGGCATTAACCTTAGAAAGGATGTTAAGGACCTCCACAAAGAAAACTATCAAACACTAAAAAAAGAAATTACAGAAGACCTGAGTAGATGGAAAAACATTCCATGTTATGGTTAGGCAGAATCAATATAATAAAGATGGCCATTCTACCCAAAGCCCTTCACAGATTCAATGCAATCCCCATCAAGATACCTATGGCATTCTTCAGAGATATAGAAAAAGCAATTCTCAAGTTCATATGGAATAACAGGAGACCCAGACTAGCCAAAACATTACTCTATAGAAAGGAAGAAATAGGGAGTATTTCAATCCCTGACCTGAAATTATACTACAGAGCTGTAGTAGCAAAAACAGCATGGTATTGGTATCAAAACAGAACCGAAGACCAGTGGAACCGATTAGAAGATCCTGAGACAAACTCCCATATCCTTAACTATTTGATATTTGATAAAGGGGGCAAAAGTATAGTGTGGAAGAAAGATAATCTGTTCAACAAATGGTGTTGGACAAACTGGACAGCCATATGTAGACAACTGAAGCTGGATCCTTATCTTTCGCCCTGCACAAAAATTAAATCAAAATGGATCAAAGACCTGGATATTAAGCCAACAACTTTAAAGTTACTAGAAAATGAAGTAGGGTCAACACTACAGCATATATAGTGCTTTTTAACCTGTAGTTCTGATCAAAATAGGTGAATTTACCCTTGAAATGTTCAGTGAATAAAACAGGGAAAGTAATTACAAAATGCTGGCCAGGTGACATCATCAACCTTAAACTCAAGCCTTGTCACTTTCACCTTCCTTTATCTGTCCCCATGGGTTCAATGACTGCCTGGCCACCCTGCATACTCGTCCTCACATGGAGCCAGCCCAAGTTTCCTTGAATCCTGAATTCGCAGGACAGACTTGCTCTCTTCTGTCGCTGCCGAATCTTTACCTTCCATTACTGTTACATTTGTCGTAGTTTTGACATGCTTTCCCAGGACAGTAGCCCCTCTTATCCAAGGTTTCATTTCCCTGTGTTTTGGTTACTTGTAGTCAACTGCAGTTCAAGAATATTAAATGGAAAATTCCAGAAGTAAATTTATTTACTATTTAATTTGGCAATGCATTCATTGTTCAACTCTCTTCATTTGTAATTTAAAAGTCTTTTGAGGGGCTGGAGCGGTGGCTCGGTGGTTACGATGCTTGCCTGGGATGCACAAGTACATGGGTTCAAACCCCAGCACCCACGTACACAACTAAGTGTTGAAGCAACAAAGGCCATGTGAAAAACTCAATAAAAATTGATTCTGTCTCTCTCTCACTGTCCTTCTTTATTTAAATAAACAAATAAATAAAAGTCTTTTGATAGGACCTTTCTCTAGTTCAACCCAAATCGCCTGCTGTTCTATCCCCAGTCCCTGTAGTCTTTTACCAGGCCCATCCACACATTTATGGTATCTGCTGGAGCCTGGAAAAGCATTTAACTTTGCCAGTCATGAAACCCCTGATCCCTAACACCCCAATCCCTGAAACTGGCCTGCCTTCTATAGCTTGAACTATCACTTTACTTCGAAGTACCCCAAACTCCCTTATTTGACAATTATAGATAGGCTAAGCATCTTCCTTTAATAATCAGTTGTTTTGAAAATCTTCTCAGTCCAGCTTTTGTCTCTCCCACAACTAGATTAAAAATAGCTTTGTATTCCATACCCTCCCACAACACCTAGCCTAGCAATCTGCACAGAGCAGACATGCAAGTGCTTGCTGGCTAAAAAAAAACCAAGGGTCAGTGAGACAATGTCCTGCAGTTTTTATAGCCCAGGTCTTGCCAGAGTGCCACCCTCAGACAGGCAAAGGAGGCTGGTTACACTCCTCTTTCATGTTTTCCCATCCCAAGGGACCAAGGAGGAAGCAGGGCCAAGGGGACATGCCTACTTGTAGCCCACGTCCTCTCCTCAGCTTCCAGGTCTTGCTCCAGGCACTTAGGACCCTGGAATTTCACTGCTCAAATGACCCCAAGCCCACTTCTAGGACTTCCGTGGGCCCTTCCCAATCCATTCTCTTGGAGGAGAGAACACATCCATAGGCCTGAAGGGATGATGGGGGACAGATGTCTGTGAGGGGGTGTAGGCAAAGCTTGGATGTACTAGGCATAGTGCATATAAAGTCCTCTGCTCTGTGGGTGGAGGGGGTAGTGAGAAAGGACAGAAGCCAGGGGCTTCCATTTGTACTCTCGCCTGGGCCTTGCAAATATTTAATGCCTCCCAGGCTCAATGTGCACCCAGGGTTGAGGAAGGAAACAGCAATAGCAAGATTCTCCCATTTTCAACTTTTCTCAAGGACACTCTCCCGGCCTGGCATATTTTGGTGCAGATTGACTCAATAAAGAAACAGTTTACTTTTAGTTGTTTGCCAAAAGAATGGTAGACTAAAAACAGATAAAACCCTCATTTTCACCAGGCTTTTAAGAACTGAAAGCAAGCATGTAAGAATGGTACCTATTGTACCGCTGGCTAAATATGCTAAGATTCTTTTAAGTTAGCTAGTGTTTCTGGACTAGCTACAATACCCAGGAAAATGAAGAGAGATGTCACATGTTCGCATACATATCAATATGCACCACGTGACATCTAGCTTGCATAATTAGGCCTTGTCATAAACTACAGTCAAGGCTGGCACTATGGAGTGAAATCAATTTGACAATACTAATAAAAAGTACACTTGAACTATCTTCAAAACAGCCATTAAATCCCACTTTTATTAGTTCTCTGATAATTCAAACATTGTCTAACATAAACTCCAAACAGAATTAAATGGGAGATGGAGATGAGATGGATTTGGCAGGAGAAGCCAGGTTGTTCACAAGAGAAACAATTAAAACATCACTTCCATCATTAATCTCAAAATGGAAACTCAGTTACGCTAGGTCTCAAGATCAGAGCTGAGATTTTCCTTTCTGATAATGCAACCATAAGCTCAGTTTCTACTTTAAATCCTATATAGAAATAAAAATACAGTTCTGATTTTCCTGATGAAGAATATTTCCAGGTGGTCTGCTTAGTCGTCCCATCTCCCACCCTTCATGCATACATTGTCTCATGTATAATATGGCAAATTAGCTGAGATATTCTCATTATAAATCAATAAACAACAAAAATCAAAAATCCTTGGCTATTATTCTTTGAAAGAATTTGATGTACATTCTCTGTTCTTTTCCTTCTCTCCCTCTTCCTTTTTTTTTTTTAAACCTAAATCATCTTGGGTTCCTAAAAGAATCATTTTCCACTCCTTTACAAATTTTTTTTACAGTTAAAATTCTGTCCTGCAGGTAAGCAGGCACTTTAATTTTATTCAACTGAATTGAGATTTAGTCAACCAGTGACTGACAAACTCCCGCTCCCTCTACCCTGGCCTGCCCTCATCTCACTTGAAGTACATCTAAAACAGACACAAAACTAGTCAAGAGACTAAAATAAATGGGATGTTGTCATATGCATGTGACGTGTGCTTTTTCAAGTGACCCCAGACTCTAAACAGAGGTTCTACAGCTGCCTCCAGATTGAAGCAGAAGTCCTCTTTCCTGGGACCACCCCTGCGCCTACAGTCTGGACAAGTCAAGTCTCCATGGGAGGAAACAGAGTGAAAAGTCCGCAGAAAGGATTATTCTCCTTCCGGATCTGGGCAACATCTTTGGGAAACAAGAAACAATAAATAAAAAAAGGTTGCGGCATGCCCTTTATTTCTCTTAAAGAACAACAATTTGCACTGTTCTTGGTTTATCTGGTAGAAAACATTTGCAGTCATTTCAGCATGGCAATATTTGCAATAGAGCTTTAATATAACGAAATGAATTGCAAGCCATTGATTATCTCCAAAAGTCGTGGGACAGACCTGGAGGAATAACTTGTTTTGGCTAGGAATTGGGGGTGAAGAGTGAAAGAAGCGTGGAGACTTTGCGAGATGGAGATAGGTCAATCTGAGAAAATGATTTAGAAATGAAAATTAGGAGAGAAAAGGTGCTCTGAGAATTTTTAGGTTTTCTAAAACTTTTGTTACTGGCACAAAACAAAGGGTTTGTTAATGAATGTTGCTAGCTAGAATTGAAAACTGACAAGCGTTTCTTGGTCCTAAACTGTGGTGCGTTACGCTGAACAGGTGTATTTGATTACCTTTTTCTTCCCTCTTAAGAATTTCAAGTTTTGCCTTCCCGAGAATTATTATTCTCTGATAAAATAAAGGGAAGAATATTACAAAAGACCCAATTCACTCGACAAGAAAGCAGGGATAACATCTTCTAGAAGGATCTGCTATTGTGACTCTATTTAGCCATGTTAAATCAGAGAAATGAGAATTTTAAAATAGTTATTATTCTACCTTTTAAAAATGCCAATTAATTTTTGGGTTCTTGTAGTTGAATACAATTAGTACTGATAATTACCATAATTAAAATGCCCATTATAATCAGATGTAACTTATTTTCCATCCAACATCAAACAATGGGAACTTTGCCGGCAGTAAGAACACTGTAACACAAGTAATAAGAGGAAGCACTCAGTGAGGATGCATCTCTAGGACAATCCAGATGAGGACTCCCATTTACCTAGTGACAATGGGACCTGCTGGAAAAGCATGTCCCTGGAAGAATGGCATATCAAAAGCCCAAACCAGCTACATGGAAGCTAACTATTCTCACATGTCATTCATAAAAGCCTCATAAATAGCTGTCATTAATGAACTGGTGACAATTCATTTGTCAGGCTTGTTCTTTGTTGGCACTCTTGGATACGGCTGAGCTCCTTACTTGAGGGAGACAGAGAGGGACATAGGGTAAGCAAAGGAAAGACAGAAACCAACTGTCCGGTATTACATCACCATTTTCATAAAGGTATCACAGTAGTACTGGGACTAGATCTTACCCATACGGGAAGAAATCAGACCTGAACAGTGCATCAATCCCATTCCTAGCCTTTTGAGGGAACTCCATTCTACTTTCCAAAGTGATTGTACAATTTTTAGTCCAACCAACAATGTGCCTTTCCCCCCACATCCTCATCAGCAGCTGTTATTGTTTGTACTCTTGGTTGTCACTCTACCTGGAGATGAAATTTCAGTGTAGCTTTGACTTGCATTTCCCTGATTGCTAAACATGTTGAACATTTTTTTCCATATATTTGTTGGCCACTTGTATTTATTCTTTGGGGAAATGTCTGTTTATTTGTCCATTTATTGATTGGATTTTTTATGTCAAGCTTTTTGAGTTCTTTATATATTCCCATTTGAAAGAGTACCTGGCATTCCCATGTTTATAGCAGCATAATTCACAATAACCAAGTTGTGGAACCAGCCCCGGCGCCTGTCAACAGACTATTAGATGAAGAAAATGTGGCATTTAGAATAACACAATGGTGTTTACTCAGCTATAAAGAAAAAATAAAATTATACCATTTCCTGGTAAATGAACGGAACTGGAGAACATCAGCTAAGTGAAATAAGCCAGACTCAGAAATTCAGGGACTGAATGTTTTCTCTCATATGTGGAAACTAGAGAGAAACAAGAAATTGAAAAAAGTGGGTGGATCCCATGAATATAGAAGGAAGAAGAGTAGAATTGAAGAAGGGAGGAGGAATGAAAAAGGAGAGGAAATGTGGAATTAAATTGACCAAACTATGCTATGTACATGTAATGAATTGGTACAATGAATTTTATTTTTATTTATATCTATGTTTAATTACAATGCACTAATATAGACATTTAAAAAACTAGGTGAATCAAAGGTCTATATGCAAAAAACTTAAATGGTCAATATCTTTCAAGAACTTACGGTGAATGTTTAAGATTGCATTGGGGAATTTCAGATTATTTTAATATAAACGAAATGTAAATTACACTATGGGGGAGAAAAAGAGACACTGCTATGAAAAAGTTTTTCTAACATAACAGGAGTTTAAATCCTCAAAGAACTAGTGCAAATCAAGTTTTTAAAACATCAGTAGAAGAGAAGATGCAAGAAATATTAAAAGGCAATTCACTAAAACAAAACACAAGTAGGCATATGAAAATCTTTCGGCCTCATGATAATGCAAGAATGCAAAGCATGACATACCGTATTTTCTTTTTTAAATGGACAACATTGGTAAAAACAATCCAGTATTAGGGGTCATATAAGGAATCAGACATCTATTCCTGTTTATTGCTGTGTACAGAAATGTGAAGGGCAATATTGCAGCTTGTATCAACACCATTCAAATGAGATGTTCTATCATCCAGAAAATCCAGTTCTAGGATATGTAACTTCAATAAATACCAACACAAGTGGCAAAGACACTGTATATAAAATGGAACAATGGTCACAGTGTTATACATAATAGCACAAATAAGAAAAGAAAATAATAAGAAAAAGTGAAATGCACACAAGCAGACAAATCAACTGATTAGGAAAACTCTATACAATGGAAATATTGCCGAACTAAGAAAACCAATAAGGAGGAATACTTACTGACTTAAGATGATGTTTATAGTTCAGTAAATGAGAAAGTAATGAAAGAAGCCCATCTGGACAGGAAAGAGTATAGTAAAGGTTAAGAGGGGCTGGCTGTGCTCAAATTCTAAGTCTCTCTCTGACCTGTTGCCTCCCCTGAATTGCACTCAACGCCCCATCCTGAAAATGGGAATGAGAGTCGCACAAGCACTTCGGCTAGCACTCAGCCACAGGAAACACCCAGTAAGCGGGAGAGTGAGGTGATGTGGACCTTTCCTATGTACACACACACAATGTTGTAATTATAATAACCAAATGTTAACAGTGATAATCACGGTGTAGTACAGATACAGTGTTTGATTTTATTACTCATGTCGGAGAAGTTTAAATAATCCTGCCCCTAATTAATTATGAGCATATCACATCTGTTGGTTGGCAAAGTTTAAACCTAAAAGTTTTTGCTAAAATTTGCTTTTAAGTTATTAGTTTAACTGTGCTGAAGGGAAGGGATACACTGCTTTCTTCCTATTCTGCTTCATATCCTTTTGGCAGTTTTAGTACATTATATGAATTTTAAAATGATGTTAATTATTAATACTTCACTGAAAAAATTTCAGATTCCCAAGATAATCATGTCAAAACATTCTCTGACAAGATTTTTGGCTGAAAGATCCATGCTTATAAAATGAAGAACTGAGCTATGTTATATTTTCTTCCTAAATCTTCAGAAAAATCTGAACGTCTTGCTCCAAATTGCTCATGGTCATGAAGTTTATTACCCTGTGCTGGAAGCCAAATTGGGATTTAATTTCTACTTTGACAATTAAAGATAAAATCTTATATTTGAAATACATGTTTTTTGTGGATTTTTTTCTCTTTCATAAAATGCAAATGCGAAAGTAATATTTTTCACCCACTGGACTAGCAAAAATCAAATTCAGATAACAAAATGTTGGATACATGGTGACAGAAATATTCATACACTGTATTGGCAGTAATAAATTAGTGCTGATGTTCTGGAGGGCATTTAACAAAATATGCACATTCTTTCTTTTTTCAGGGCTGAGGACCGAACATGGGGCCTTGCGCATGCTAGGCAAGTGCTCTGCCACTGAGCTAAACCCCCAACCCCAAAATATGCACATTCTATATTGGCAATTATGTGACACCATGGAATTATTAACTTAGCTATTATAATATTAGTTATGTGAGAGAATAAGGATTAGAAGACTGATAATAGAACATTTATGAGTTAAGTCTGAAACTTCAAAAGTTTCAGTAAAAAAATAAACTAAAAATACACACCTGTGTGTCTATTTAGAAAAACTCATATATGGCACACTTAATTGGATAATTTAGATAAAAGAAAAAGATGATCAATGTACACTCAACTTTTCTGAAGACCTGAAAATTTACCAAACAAAATAGAGAAAAAAACTATATCCTCCAGCACCCAAGGCAACACACATGACCGTGTCCATTGTGCCACTCTTTATAACTGTGAAGAACTAGGAATTTCCCAGATGTCTGCACAAAATATATATTTGCTATATGAAATATTTTATAGCCATGAAAAAAGAGAGCTCTGAATTTATGGTATAGCAATACAGATAGATCTTAGAAGGTAGTCCTTAGTGAATTCATTCATTAAAAGCAGGTTGCCAAAAGAATCTTATAATACCACTTAAATATTCATTTTCATGCACATGCAAAATGTGTTGCTTCCTAGTTGTGCAGCTACGAAAGACATGGAGAAGGGGTTCAATGTCATTACTGTAGGTATGCATGGGGAGGAGCTGGGGGGTCATAAGGCAGAAAGGGGAGCCACGACAGGGCTTCCTGATGTTACTAACGAAAGCAATCCAGCCCCAAGCACCTCACCTGAGCAATGTTTTATTTGCTGTATTATTAATTTTAACTTAATAGAGCAAATGTTTCTAGAAATAAGTAAGATGGATTCATCATAAAACTGAGTTGTTCCGAGTCACCACCAAGATATCATAAGTCTCCCTGTGTGTGTCAGAAAGTCCCATACAACAGCTGTCCTCTTCTTTGCAGCACAGGCAAGTCACAGCTGTGCATTCAAAGCTCTCCCTCTTCTCTCCTTCCTAACTAACCCCACCTTTCCCAGACATTGCCTGGAAATGGACAGGCCACACATGCCACCATAGATAGTTTTCTTTATAATCATGGTAGTCAAATAGACTTTCCACAGCAATGAATGACCCTCTTGCAACCCTTCGTGTTTTTGTTTGTTTTTTAAAGAGGGGGGAGAGAGAGAGAGAGAGAGAGAGAGAGAAGCAATCTTTCTTCAGTTTTTCACGTGACCTTCATTCATTCCCAGGACACCTGGTTGTGTACGTGGTGCTGGGGCTCAAACCCACATACTCGCACATGCCAGGCAAGCACTGCAACCGTCGAGCCTCCACTCCAGCCCCACAACCCTTCATTTTGATCTAAGCAATGAGCAATACAGATATAAGCCTGTGGGGCCTAGGGATGCCCCTCCACAGCAGCCCCACCCTGGGAGGCATGTGACAGCTGCATATACTAAGTGAGCAAATGAGTGAGTGAATGAGAAAGAAAGGTGAAGGGAGAGACACGGGATCTGAGAGAAAACAGCAAAACGTTAGAAGAGGGAGAAACAACCGTCGCATTGGGACCTCGGTGAGTTGGCAGAGCCAACTCCCTAGTTTATTATCCCCAAGAGCAATTCTGCCCCACTGGGAAGTGCTCAGGACAGTGTGCACCAGCCAGATCTCAGTGAAATGGGAGAAGACCGCCTTGCTCTCTCCAGTGCTGGATGTTCCAGGGCAAGGACAGACATTTCACTGAGCGCTCTCAATCCATAGTAACTCAATATTTCAATAAGAACAAAATACAATTGAACAGGGATGATGAATGACCCACATGAGGGAATCTTTTTGGCAGAAGATGAAACCGTCTTTTCAGTAACTAACAAAAACATGATGGGAAAACAAGACAGCGTCTGCATTAATGGATAAAAAGTATGCCAAGAGGAAAACTTCCTGCAGCGGAACAAGGGTTTATGAGATGATTATTGCATGAGCAAAATAGCACCGTAAAAGTGTAAGTCACCTTTAGCTTTCTTCACTAAACTGGACAGTCCGTAATCAAGAATGAAGAGCGGTGGGAACTTTCTCCAGAAAAACAGGGTATCATTTACATCAGTGATTTTTAATCAGTTTTGAGGAGGAACCATTCACGTCACACAATCCCCTTATCTTGCCCATGAAATCCCAAAAGCTAAATGACTTTCCTAAGACCTCGTATCCATCAAAACCCACAAGCCAGGACCTCAGCCTCCAATTTTCCAAATTCAGTGTTTCCTTTACAATCCTTTATCTTCTGAAACTTCTCTGTGTCAGTCTCCTGGACTTCTGTTAGGAAACTAATTCTAACATAATTTTTAGCACAGTGTTGGACATTGGAATACAGATGGGATATTATATAATATTATGGAAGTGTTTAACATTTTTAGGTATGATAATGGCACTTTGTTCACAGAGACAAATGTTAACCCAGGAGGGGCCTTGTCTTGAAGACTGCAACTAGCTTTTGTGTCATTCAGTAAAACAGAACAGATAGATGGGTGGGCAAACAAATATGGCAAAATGTTACAATTATTGAATTTACATGGAAGAGAAGGAGAGTTCGTTATATTATTAATTCAAATTTTTAACTTTAGGATGTCTCACAATAAAATGAGAGAATATAAATACATTCCAAAAATCATTTTTAAAAGCATTTCAAGTTTTGTTTTTATATTTATTTATTTAGATGCTGGGAAATTGAGCTCAGGGGTGCTTTACCTCTGAACTACATCCCTAACCCTTTTTATTTTTCATTTTGAAATGGGGTCTCACTAAATGGTTGAGGCTGACTTTGAACTTGAATTCTCCATCCTCAGCCTCCAGTTTTAACTAACTGCACCAGCTGCTCAGATATCTCATGTGATACAACTAAGACAAGCCTTCCAGAGGAGGAGAATTTGGGGTTTCCAGACAATATGTCTAAACCTAATGACAGCAAATCATATGTAGGAAATATGGCCAAGGGATGGAAAAAAAACAGAAGAGATAATCCAATCAGTGTAGATAAGGAGACCTGGACTCACAGGTCACTGAACACCTCTCTTTCCATTAAAATGGATGGGGAGCAGCAAGAGACTGGGACTGACCTTCTGTATAAATTTCAGAAGCCTATGAAAACAGGCTACAGTTAGTAATGATTTTCCAAGAAGCATGGTTGCTGCCTTTGTTTACCTCTGTATTCCAAAGAGGCAGCTGTGAGGCGTCTAGTGCAGTGCTGTATCTCCCCTAGGAAGGACCATTAGTGAAAACAGAAAGCCCCTGTGAGCAGAATGGCTAAATAGCTGGGTCTTCTCCATTTTTTATTTTTGTTTTGATTTGGTTTTGTTACCCGGATTGAACCCAGAGGTGTTTAACCATTGATCAACATCCTCAGCCCCTTTAATTTTTTATTTTGAGATAAGGTCTCATTAAGTTGCAAGGGCCTCACTGAATTGCTGACGATGGCTTTGAACTTGTGATCCTCCTGCCTCCGCCTCTCCAGTCCCTGGGATTACAGCTGTGCACCACCATGCCTGGCTGGGTCTTCTCCATTGTTAACGTACTTTGTTCCTTCTCTTCTCTTGAGACTGATTTAAAGCCTGCTGCTGTCCCTGCTTTAACATAAACCACAGGGCGCATCTTCTCTCTGGATTCTTGGCTCTGTACCACAAACTCCTTCAAGCCTAAATCCTTATTACAAATAAGAAATTCCTCTTGGTTCTTTGTTCCCATCAATTAACCACTGAAAGTCCAAATGCTCGGGATGCAGTCCGGTTTTCCAGAGGCAAACTTCATGGAGCTTGGTCCTAAGCTCCACTTGCTAAGCAACCAGCACAGCTCCTGGGAGGGCTCTGGCTTGCACCCGGATGGCTGTGTTCATCAAACACAGCAGCACACAGATGAAAGTGGCCCTGCTCTCGAGCAGCTTATTGTGTATTGAAGAGATGACAGGTCACCAGACACAACATGGTATTCATTGTAATGGCTTCTACGAGAAGAAAGGGGAGGAGATAAGCCAAGGGCTGGGGGAGCTGGAGACAAAGGACTGGCACCCCATCTGGGCCAGAAGGCACATGAAAAAGGGCCAGGCAGTCTGTGTCCTGACACTGATGAGTGGAGATAGAGCAGGAATGTGCTCTGAAAGAAGAGCAAAGCTTATAAAAAGGCCTTCGGCATCACGGAGTGATGGTAATGGGGTGTGTGGAAGGGCAAGCTCGTGCTGAGGGAAGAAATTCTTTAGCTCCAACTTGCTAAAGTGAACAAAGTGCTTGATCCACTAGAAGCAACTTCCTTGGCCATTTCTCACCATCAGACTGATGTGAAAGAGAGCACCAATCAAGAAACTGCCTCCTGGGCTGGAGCAGTGGCTCAGCGGTTACAGGTTACAGCGCTTGCCTGGCATGCAAGGGACGCAGGTTCAAACCCCAGCACCAATTACGCAACAAAGTACTGGAGCAATGAAAACCAGATGAAAAACTGAATAAAAATTGATTCTAAGAAAAGAGAATCATTTATTGTCTAAATAAATGAAACTATTAAAAAAAGAAAAGACACTGCCTCCTATAAGCACATTACCAACCAACCTACTTAATGTTACAGTGTTGCAAAAACAGTCCTTCCATTCCCTTTCTTTGGAGACATGGTCATGGCCTAAGAGGTTTTCATGTCTGGGGTCAGCTTTTATTTTTTTTTATTTTATTTTTATTTTTTTTTTTTAGGGTCAGCTTTTAAACAGTTGAGCCAAACTTGCAAATAGAAAATGCTTCAACCAAGCGGGAGTAAATATACCTTTTGCTGTGTGGTATTCACTATTGAAGATTATTTTCAAATCATATTAGATCAATAATCCTCACCTCTGGCTACCCATGAGAATTACTTGGAAAACTTAAAAATTATGTGATGGCAGGGTTTGACCCTAGAAACTCTCAAAATGATTCATTGTATTTTCAGGGTTGAGAATTATTGAACTAGAGCTATAAATTTTTATACTTTAGTTTAAAAGTCATCTGGATGTTATTCTAAAAACCACACTGTATTATAAGGCAAATATACACATCAAAATGGAAATAAGATATTTAAATGAGTTATTTGGTGGTTTTTAATTGTTACTTCATTCTCCCTTGGCCTTTAAGGAGAAGATGTTTTAACTTTTCATTTGGTCTGACAGCTACTCTTACCATGAATTCTTCTAGGTCCTTCTCTCCCTTGAGTAGCCAAGGCACATAATTAGGGAGAAAAACAAAGGGAACACCTCATTTTATGCCTTAAATGAAGAGTTGCCACTTTCGTATTTCCCCAAGGAAAGGTGATAGTAGGAAAAATAAGAGTCCTTTTCATCTTCATTCAAGTAATCATTTACTTCATTTTTTTTTTAAAGAATGGAGCTGTTCCTCTTGACAAAGACTAACTTTTCTGAACATGGCTTATCTGAGTGAAAATATAAGACACATAAAGTTGTCCTTAGAGAACTCCTTAAACATGATCATAATCCTCAGATATTTAAAGTCATCCCTCCTACATCTGTCACAACAACAGCAACTTCAATTAGTTATTGCTTATTTTATTTGTTTTTGGTGCTAGGGATTGAATCCAGGACCTTGCACATGGCAGGTAAGGGCTCTGCCACTGAGCTACACTCCCAGCCCTAGGGTAGTACTTCTTAAAAAGGGTTTTTAGGGGCTGGAGTGGTGGCTCAGTGGTTGAAGCACTTGCCTGACATGCATGAGGACCTGGGTTCAAACCCCAGCACCACATACACAACTAAGTGTCGGAGAAGCAAAGGCCAGATGGAAAAACAAATAAAATTGGTTCTCTCTTAAAAAAGGGGCTGGTGGGGGGATTTAAATAGGCTCCACAAGAGTCACCAGGTACCTATTAAAAGACATGTCACTGAAATCTCTAAGGCCTCTAAAGACACCTACAAGGCCGAGCCAGGCAAGGAGGATGTAGGAGAGTTAAGTTTACCACACCTGTTCTCATTTACCTTATAAGGTCAAAGTGCCTTCTCCCATTAACCAAAATGAGCTTTTTCTGGGATACACAGATCCCTTTTGGAGGCCAAACAGAAGATTTTAAAAAAAAGTTTTGAAGAGGAGGACAAATGAGAGGGTGTCAAGAAAACCACTAAAATGTCATGCAAGTGGTATCAATATCTCATCACTTAAAATTTGTGTTTACCTATAATCATACAGCCTTTAAAAGGAAGGAAATGGGGCTGGAGAGGTGGCTCAGCAGTTTCAGTGCTTGCCTGGCATGTGCGAGGACGCAGGTTTGGGCCCTAGCACCTTGTACACGGTGGAGTGTCAGAGCAACAAAAGCCACATGAAAAACTAAAATAAAATTGATTCACTATTTCTTTCTCTCTCTCACTATTCCTCTCTCTTTAAAAAAAGAAAAAAAGGAAGGAATTTCTGACATATGACAATACGGATGAATCTTGAAAATATTATAAGTGAAATAATCAAGACAAAAAGATAAATATTATATGATTCCACTTATACAAGATGCTTAGGTAGAATATGCAAATTCATAGAAACAGGAAGTAGATTAGAGGTTACCAGGAACTTGAGGGTAAGTAGGGGGTTTGACAGGAACAGAAAATTATTGTTAATGAATTGCATGAGTTTGTCTTTGGAATGATGAAATAGTTCTTAACTGAATGGTGGTACATTGCTGTAAATGTACCTAATGCAAGTAAACTGTACACTTAAAAGCTGTTAAGATAGGAAATTATTATCTTTCACCATAATAAAAAAAGTTCCACAAAACCCAAGTTTGAGTTTGATTATGTTTTTCCTTCAGCTGGCTAACTTACTACATTAGTGCACTTTGACTCCATTTCTTATTTGCCTGGTTACCTAGCTCCTGCCAAACAAATGGTGCCTGCAAGAGAAAGGGTCTTTCTTAGGAAATCTCTCTTTGCTTTACCTTTTCACTTTTGGGGAAAAGCTCAAATCACCTACTGCATACTGACTTTCTTTAGGAAATTTCAAAGCCTGATGGACTGGGAAGGTTTTAATTCACAGTCAAGTTTCTAGTGCAATGAATTATCCATATGTATTTAGAACTGATTCCCTATAATATTTTGTGAATCTATAGATGTTTCTGGAATAGCTGCTTATGAAATTTCATTTGGAAACCTCAGCAGTTATTTTGAAAAAAAGTAAATCAGGGGTTGGGGATTTAGCTCAATGACAGAGTGCTTGCTTAGCAGGCGCAAGGGCCCAAGTTCGATCCTTAGCCCTGAAAAATAAAATGTAAAAAAAAAAAAAAAAAAAAAGTAAATCAGGTTAACAACATGGATTCAGAAAGCTCAATGCAATTCAGCAAGCGCATATTGAGATGGGGAACAGGAAGGGCCTTGTGCAAAGGATGCAGATACCCTTCTTTCATGGAAATATCATGAATAGGTAAGTCACGCAATCCATCATTTAAATCAAGTCAGGAAGTAGTGTTATCAAGTGTGAGTAGCACAGGTCAGCGCTATCCAAGTCTAGGGAGGAAGAGGAGAGTGTGTCATAACCAGGATGCAGCAGGTCCAGTAAATGAGGAAGAGGACTGGGAGTTACGACCATATTTTGAGAATGAAAACAGAGGATCATAACCCAAAAAGATTATCATGTATGGGGTAGAGTGAAAGCACAGCAGAGAGCCACCAAACCAGAGTAGGGAATTCATCCTAGGAAGTAGAAAGCAGCATGAAAAACAGGTTGAAGTCTAAAGTGGGTGGCACAGGAGTGATTTGAATGACTGAAAACAGTCTGATCATATGCAGCAAAGAACCATGTACTGGAAAGCACCTATTAGCTATTAAATTCTGCCAGAAAATTCACAATGAAAAGTTCAATATTTGTTTCATGCTTGATTTAACCTACATAGTCAATCCTTCTTAATGTGATAACACAATTTTTAAAAAAAAATGAAAGACCAAATAACGTTATTCAAAAAGAAGCTTCAATTAAGTTCTCTCACCCCAGTATTTACTGTGAAATATTGGACCTCATTCTAGGTGGACTCACTTTAAGAAACCTTTTCCTTGAATTGACCATATTTGGCTCACGGACCTCCCTTAGGGATTAACTAGTTTATTTTGACCCCAGCCAGTCTGGTCCCAGGATCAGATTTCACATCTTCTGGAAGCAAACATGGATACCTGTCATCAAATGAGAGTCTGCATGAAATCATTCTGGAATGTGGGTTGTTTATACAAATGCAGTCATTAGGTGGCAGGGAACTCACTATGCACAGCAAATGTAAACCCCAACGCTCAAAAAACCAAATGAGGAGATTCATTTCACTAGGGAACACTATCAGTTCAACAATGTAGATCCATTTTTCTCTTCAAAGCTCAAGTTATAAGTTATCATTAGGAAAGATAAATTGATTTCTTTAGGATGGGTCTGTTTCCATGGTGACAAGAGAGGGCGCCTTTAAACACCAGGACAAATAAACAGAGTATTCACTAAATCAGGTGATTTCTGGTTATTTTCAAGACAGATAATGACTTTAAGTCTTATCAAATAGTGAGGTCAATGATGGATAGATAGAAGAGAACTGCATACTGAACTAATATTGACCCTGGATCCAATACAAAATTCCTGATTCTCAGAGGGACTCATCTGGTCAAATGAAATTATGTTGACTTTACCTCACATGGTACTGACATTGTAATTGCTATGCAGTCAAGCAAAACACAGCATAGGAGAAAATTTTTAATAAGGTTTTTTTTTCTATCAGTCCAATTAAAGAGGCATTTTCTTAATACCAAGGATGGTTAATCCCATATTTTCAAATGATGAGAATGAGCTCATGAATCTAAGTGAATAACTTCTTAATTCTATAGTCCTTTCCTGTATAGACTACCTATGAGACAACGTCCTAGGGTGTGCAAATTCAGGGTCTTGCAGTGTTAATGACCTTTGTTAGAGCTTATCTGGAGTTGCTTAAATAAAGACCAGCATTGCTTTTACAGGTTCTTTTGACCAAATTCATCATGAAGTTTGATGATTATGGATTAGCAAGAGCCTTGTCTAGGTGCCACCATTTTTTACCCGCATGCACACATGAATACACACACATACACACACACACACACACACACAGCCAAGCCCATTTATCAGCTCATTTTATCTTTTAGGATATGGATCTAATGTTGCTCGCTATCAAAAAATCCTCACCAGACAATTTGTCTCAAAGGACCTTCCATCAGGTCCTTATCAAATTCACTAAGAATTGTCCCCAGATAAAAGGACATACAGTCTATTCTTCTCTTTATATTCATTGCTCTCAATCCTGGCTGCACTTTAGAATCACCTGAAGAGCTTAAAATTGAAGTCCCCAGAGACTCAATGGGTAGAGTCTAGGTAGGATTTTTTTAAAAAAGCTCCCCTGGTGATTCTGAGGTTCAGGCCAGGTTAGAACCATAGGTCCCCAGAAGCTATCAGGATGACCTATGAGCTCAGTTTTAAACAGCATTTCTCACCAAGTTATAAATAAATACATTTCTCCTTATTTAAAAAGTACTATCATAGTTAAATCCTCTGTTGGTCACCACCTCCCCTCCCAGTCCTCTCTGTGGCAGGCATCCTTCAGAGCTTTTTCTATACATTCACACACATGTGCATTCATATGTATACATGTATACACACACATATATATTGATTCATATGTATTACATTTTGCAAAATAATTTCAAGGTGTCATACCACATTGTTCTGTGTTCTGTTTTCTCTTAATGTGCCTTTGATCTCATTACATGCTGTACTTCTATCTCATTATTTTTAACCACTGAACAGTATGAATACACTATAATTATATTCTGAAGCCATTATTCTAAACCTCTGCTGTCCAGCATGGTGGCCAATAGCTACAAATGGATATTGAGTACTTGACTGAGAATGATATGAAGCAAAATGTGCCATACGTATAAAATTACAACAGATTTTGAATACTTGTATTAGGGAAAATGTAAATATCATATTAATTACTTCTTATATTGATTACATGTTGCAGTAATGTTAGATACACTGAATCAAATAATATTAAAAATCAATGTCACCTGTTTCTTTTTACTCATATTAATGCAGTGATTTAAAATATAAAATTACTTAGGTGACTCACATTTCTGTTGAATGGCTCTGTTCTGAATGATGGGCATTGAGGTATTTGCAATTTATCTGACAAACAAAACCAAAACACACCACAGTGGACATTATTCTTCATCAGTAGTTTTCCGCAGAGGGTTATTTTAACCCCAGGGGACATTTGACAAAATATGTAAATGTTTTTACCACGTATTGGGGGTGTAACTGGCATCTACTGAATAGAAATCAGGGATGCTATTAATCATCTTATGATGCACAGGATGGTCTCCCAGAACAAAGAATTACCTGCCCCTAAATATTAATAGTGCTGAGGCTATAAAACCCAGTTAAGCCCGAATTCCTGTCCTCATGTTAGAGTGCTTTCCAAAGGCATATTATATATAAGCCATGAAATTGCTTTGTGCTTTTGAAATTTTCAGAGACACCACCAAATTGCCTTCCAGAATGAATATGCCAACCTCTTCTCTCATCAGCAAGACATGAGAATTTTCAGTCGGAAAGAACAAATAATAAGTCCAGCCTGGAAAAGTTTGAAAGCCTTCAAAAACTAGCCACAAAATAAAATATATCTACGTTCTTACTAACACCAACAGAAATGACAGTATAACTCCAAGTTATACTGTCAGTATATTATACAATGACAGTATAAGTCCAAGAGGCTTAATCCACCCCCTCCTTTAAAAATTATCTTCTATGAATCTGAACATAATTTATTTTGTGTTCTGCCATTGTTAATTTATAACATATCTCCCTGCTTTTTAACCTTGGCCAAATTTTTAATTTTAGGAGTATGATCTTCCACAGTCTCCAATGCTATGGTAATTTTTTAAAAAAACTGTATTTACCTTACATCACGGGCCCTAAAGCTCTATTTTCCTAGCAAATACTGTTCTTGAAATGACCTTCATGGGTAATAATTGATAACACAAGTCACGTTGCAGGTCCAGGTGTTTGTTCTCAGACATACTATATATTTCTTAGTTATGGATGGTCTTACCAAACAAATCAGCAAGTAGAAATAGATACAGAATCTAAATCTGCTTTACAAATCCAGAGGGAGAATTTATGAGATGCATTGCTCCCCTGTATTTGCATTTTACCTTGTCTTTTTCAGGAAGCAAGATTATTTATCTTCTCCAATTTTTAATTTCCATATTTACAAAAATTCAAATTTTAGCTAACATGGTTCATGTTCTGAGTTTTTTGCATGACATGTCAAATGTAAAGTCCCCTGCAGCCATATAATTCTAAGTAAATTGTGACCTTTACCAGCTTTCTCCGCTGTGAGTTCCTAATAAAGAACTAATTTTAACTTCCTTCCTGGAGTAAATTTGAATCCTAAATCATTCTCGGCGTGAATGAGAACATCCAAGATGAGAGGAGCTCCAGAAACACTATCCATTATTCTAGTCACCGGTTCCCTCCACATTTTAAAGAGATGATTTGTGGGACAGTTCCCAGAGTAAAAATTTTCTACTTTGACCAGCAAAATTTGTGATAACTTTTACCACGTCTTTGTCTACACTGCTATTACTGACTTTACTATTTTTGGCCTCAAATGTTTTCAATAATAAAATGGAGGCAGGGAGGAGCAAGAAGAGAAAAAGGAGAGGCTGGTTTGCAAGCTCCCTAAGGAAAGAGCTGCCTTTTTGCTTATCTACAGCCCCTAGAAGGGGCCTGGTTCACCTAGCAGAACTCAAATGCTTGATTAAAGAATACAAGGTGGAGAAAAATACCAAAAAACAAAACTACATAAGTTGGACCAAAATTTTGATTCAGAAGCACAAATGCAGGCCCGGCAAATCTGCAACCCTGGATGGATCCTTGGTGGGGGATGGGCAGAGCCCCGAACACCACCCCAACAGTCTGTCTGAGGAGGAGATGCTAACTGTGCCTTCCTGCGGTGGGGAGGGGGCAGTGAAGCCTCTCAATCGCTCAGGGTCTCTCCCTTGTTCTCTTCCTGTTCACCCTCCACAGAGCCCAAGAGGAGACTATGTAATGAGCGAGGCAGCTTCACAAACCCCCACCAGCTGGCCCAGTGGAGAGAGCAAAGGTGGAATCTAGACATCAGAGTTATGCTTCAGAAACTCCTACTGGGGGGGCCTGGAGCGGTGGCTCAGCAGTAATGGTGCTTGCCTGGCATTCGCAAGTACATGAGTTCAAACCCCAGCACCCACGAACACAACTAAATGACAGAGCAACGAAAGCCATGTGAAAAACTCAGTAAAACTTGATTCTCTCTGTCTCTCTCCTCTCTCTCTCTCTCTCTCACTCACTGTCCTTCTATCTTGAGAAAAAAAAGAAACCCCTACTGGGATTCAGTTTGGAAAGAGAATGTGACGCTACTTCTCAGATCAGCCAGGGGCTTGATATTTTCAGGTGTATCTCTAAATCAACAAATTTGCCAAGCCCAGGCAGAACTTTCTATTGAGCCCAACTTTGATGAGAAACCCAATCCCATTACATTCTTTCCTTTATTCTGTTAAAGACCCCAAAGAGATCAGAGACAGCAGAGATAGCAGAACCTTTTTTTTTTAATGGGGTAGAAAAGAAATTTTTCCCTGTAGAAAGTGGCTTAAACTTGGGGCTGGAGAAGTGGCTCAGCGATTACAGCACTTACCCAACATGCACAAGTATGTGAGTTCAAACCCCAGCACCATGTACACAATGAAGTGTCCGAGGAATGAAAGTCACATGAAAAGCTAAATAAAATTGCTTCTCTCTCTCTCTCACTTTCCCTCTCTCTTTAAATAAAATGCTTTTTTTAAAGTGGCTTAAACTTCCTTCTGCTATGAACATATGCTGAAACACGCTGTTTCCTTGATCCTGGTTGTGAGGGGGGTAACTAACAAAAGGGGCCAAGGAGAATGAGTCCTGTTAGCACAGCCACACAGGCAGGGAGAGGTAGGATCCTTGGGCTTCTGAGGTGGCACAGCTTAAAAAGGAATTGCCCCTTGTCTGATGTGCAACAGCTGCTCCCCTTCCAGGGCTGGGGAGGCCTGAAGTATTCCACCCAACAGGGTTTCTGAGCATCTGTTATATTTCAGGTACCATGAAACAGCTGTAAATAAGATGCACCTGGTTGCTGCTCCTCAGGAGCCCACGTAATGATGAGTGCTATGGTTTGAATATGGTCAAAAGCCTGAGTGCTGGAAGCTTGATCCCCAGTGTTGTGGTATTGAGGTAAGAGAACCTCTAAATGGTAGAGCCTAATGGAGACACCACTCTCAGGAAGGATTAATGCTTGTCTCATGAAGTGGGTTAAGTTCCCATGAGAACAGGTTGTTATTAAGAAATTTTGGCCTCCTCAGCTCTCTCTCCTGCCTTCTCTCTCACCATGTAACCTCTCTCTCCTCTTCTACACATGCCCCACCACATGATATCATCCTCATGAGGTCCTTGGGCATAGCTGATGCTGGTACCAGGGTCTCAAACCTCTAAATCCAGGAGTCAAATAAACCTTTGCTTTATAAAGTTCTCAACCTCAGGTATGTTATTACAGCAATCAAAAATGGACCAAGACAGTGAGGAAGACACAATTTAGCAGACCACTTCAGAGTACAATGAGAGCTACAGATGGGGTCACTTCAGAAAGGAAGTAAGACTGAAGGAATAAAGGGCTAAGGCTACCTTCACACTTTGGTGCAGAGTTTGATTCGTTTTGTTGCTGTTGTTATTTGAGGGAAATTATTTATGAAAGACATATATTTATTTCCTTAATTCTGAGACCCCTACCCAGTTTTTAACAGCCTGAGATACAACCCACATATCATAAATGTGCAATTAATATGTGCAATTCGATGGTTTGGGGTGTAATTACCAAGTTATGCAATCATCACTGGGTCATTTTAGAAAGTTTATCATCTCAGGAAAACACCCTGTACCCATTAACAGTAACCCCACAGCCACTCCTCCAGCACGCAACTGTCCTCCATGTTGTCTCTATGGACATTTTTTGGACATTTCATACAAATGGAATCAGCTCATGTTTTCCTTCTGCAAAATGTTTTTTGAGGTTCATCCATGTTGTATCAAGTTTCAGTACTTCATTTCTTTTTCTTGCCAAATAATATTCTGTTGTACCATGTTTTATTCATTCATTAATTTATAGACATGTGGTTGTTTCACTTTGGGGTTAATAGGAATTATATTGCTGTGAAAATTCACCTGCAAGTTTGTGTAGATACATGTTTCAATGCTCTTGGGTGCATTATAGCTGGGGGTAGCACTGATAGGTCATATGACAGCTCTATGATTAACGTTTTGTATAACGGCCAAAGTGTTTCCTAAAGTGACTGAGTCATTGTTTCTGAAATAAGCATACAATTTACAAATCATGTACATATTTAACATAGTGGATTATTCTTATTTTTTTTTTTTTTTTTTGCAGTGCTGAGGTTTGAACCCGGTGCCTCATGCACAGGCAGGAGCTCTATTACTAAGCTACATAATTCCCAGCCCCCTCACATTTTCTAGTAGCTGTTCATTAATAAATTAATGGTGCACCTTAAATTAGTGCCATCCTAATTTAAGGGAAACACAGTAAGTTATTTACTGACATTCAAGTTAATAATAGGCACACCTATTTGATGCTATTTACCCTGTGATAGGGGCACTCCCTTATTTTTACAGATGAGGAAACTGAGCTTCATAAATGGGTCCCAGTTGTGTAGCTGCCAGTATTGCACAGTGGTGGATTAGTCATCCTTAGGCATCTGTTTTAGGACTCCTGCAAGATACTAAAACCCAAGGATACTCAAATCTCTTATTTAAAATTGCACGGTGTTTGCATATAACCTACACACATCCTCTCAAAAACTTTAAATCATCTCTAGATCTCTGTATCTAACACAATGTAAATGCTATGTAAATAGTTATCATATTGTATTGCCTAGGCAACAAGAAAAAAAAAGTCTGCTCATATTCAGTACAAATGGATTTTGTTCCCAAATATTTCCCATCAGTGGATGGTTAAATCTGTGAATATGGATCCCATAGATAGGGAGGTGTTTTAGTCAGGTATGTTGCTGCTGTGACCAAAAGACCTGACAAGAACAATTTTAGAAGAGAAAAGTGTATTTGAGGCTCATGGTTTCAGTAGTCTCAGTCCACAAACAGCCAACTTCATTCCTCGGGACCTGAGGTGAGTTAGAACATCCTGGAGGAAGAGTGTGGTAGAGGAACCCAGCTGGGAGCAGGGAAGCAGACAGAGACTCCCCTCACCACAGACTAAATATATACCTCAAGGGCATACTCCCAATGCTCCACCTCCTCCATCCACGCCTACCTGCTTTCGCCCAGTTAATCCCTATCAGGGGATATGTGCATTAATCAGGTTAAGGTTCTCATAACCCAATCCTTTCACATCCAAGCTTTCTTACCTTGTCTCACACATGAGCTTTCGGGAACACTTAATATCTAAATCACAATAGGAGAGTCAACTATAAAAGCACTTGAACCTACATCAGTTTATTTATTTATTTATTTATTTTGTTTTTGGTGTGTGTGTGTGTGTGTGTGTTTGCCAAACCCTGGTTTTCTTCTATATTTTCATGCTATTGTTCAAAGATGAGCAAAGAGAATGTTTATCTATGAACTCACGATCTCTGGGACAGAAACACATAAATAACTTGGATATGAGACAGGTACAATAAAGGTCAATAAAAAGAATTTTAAAATACTCTGGAGGAAGTAGCATTAATTCTGACAGAAGGGATCTTGGAGGGAAGGTTGGATAAGTGGGACTTCAAGCAAGTCAAATTTGGCAGGTTTTGGAGACAACAGCTTAAATCAATGCTCCAAGATTTTGCATTTATTATTGTAGCTGCTAATGGCATGTGGACATTGAGTACCTGGAAGATGGCTAATTTGACGTGAAAAGTGCTAAAAATACAAACTAGATCTTAAAAGATTTAGTATTAAAAACACACAAAATATCTAATAATTTTTATATTGCGTACATGTTAAAATAGTAACATTTTGGAAATATGGTATTAAATAAAATATAGTATTATCAGCTGTTTTACCTTTAAAATTAGGTTAATGAATATTAAAATGATGAATATGGTTGGCATTTCTATTGGATAGTACTGCTCTAAGAGATAAATGCAGCAGAGATTATGCTGAAATAATTATCATAAATAAAGACATAAAATGAAATGAAAAACAAACTTGGGGGTGGGGAAGGTAGGTTCAAATTGGTAAGAGAACAGATGACCTGCAATGATGGATCATTAGAACTTGGGTCTGGAAGCAACAGTCAAATGTTTTGAGTGATGGAATCAGGTCCGTGCTTAGGAAGCATATATTCGCACCACCCAGCCAATAAAGATGACTCAGATGACAAAGACCAAGAACAGCTTCCCTCTGCCATGAGGCGCCCTTCCAAACTCATAGAAATGCGGGAAAGGGAACTCCAGCTGCCATAAGCAGAAGGAATCAGTTGTCAGGGCAATGGTAAGAGGCTCAGGGTGTTGCAACGGGACTTTGGACATGAGGGCTGGGGTCTGCGGCTCTTATGTCTCCGTAGAAAGGGGAGCCCAGGTAATTGCCCTGTGTGTAAATAGACAAAAAGTCAAATCACATTGGTAAATCTGGTACCCAAGAAACTTCTCCCAAGGGAGACAAAGACTGACACAGAAAAAGAAGTCAGGAGAAAGAAGGAGTGCCAATGCAGGAGCTTCTGAGGAAGTGTGGGAGAGCCTGGGGATGACACTGCCTAGGAGTCGGGGGAAGACAGTGTCAGGGAGGAGGGGGAGCCAGCGGTGCCAAATACTGAGCCCAGTGGAACCAAAGGTGAGCAGGATGCTTCTGATGTGGTCATCAGGAGGCTGCCCAAGACCTCAACGAGAACAGCATCTGTGTAGTGGCTGAAATAGAAGACAGCAAGAGGTAGCAATGACAGGCTTCTCTGAAGAGTGTTTTTGAAGATCCAGGCAAGAAGCAGATGGATGAAGGAGCAGGGTTTAGGGAATGATAGCACAAAGGAAGCTGGAAAAGGTACAGGTGACCTCCAATGGAGCCTCACGGAAGCTATGGATCCCTCTTGAAGGGGCAGACCCATGGGTGGAGAGGCACACAAGAGGGTTTGGTGCTGTTGCTGCTGGAAGAGAAAGGAAGGAGTCCCCGAGAAAGCTGCCAAGTGGCAGGCAGCCTGGAAGCCATCAGACTCCCAGAAGCAAAATCTTGTCACATTCCCTGGGAGAGTCTGGGATCAGGATGTGCTCTGCACTAAGTGCAAAGAAGTCCCACAGGAAGTTGAAGAAGTGAGGCTCCAGCTAAAAATCCAGACTGGTATGGGGGAAAATGAAACCAAAACCAAGAAGCAAACTAGGAGCCTGGGAGGAGGCAGTGGAACCAAGTCCAGGCCCAGAAAACTGCAGCACAAGGCAAAAGCCATTCTGCCCAGCTCCTGTATTTTATTTTATTTTTATTATTATTATTTTTATTATTAGTTTGACATAAACGTACATATTGGAGGGAATTGTAAGTTACATATTCATGCATACATGGATATTGACATAGTGAGATAGTAAGTGGAGGTCTAGACAAGGATCTACCACCTTGGTCCACTCACCAAGCTCATGTCTCCTCTGTAATTCTACCAAACTATAGTTCAAAATGAGCATATGCATGTTAATAATTATTGACATTTCTGAGTTTCTCTGCCAGCCTGTATATAGCTAGGCTTCTAATGGGAGTTGAGTATTCCCAGTTGTATTGATTATCCCGCTTATCCCTTCTCCTCCCGCCTTCCTAGGTATGGTTCATCCAGCTTATGTGGAGTTTCAACTATGGTGAGTTTATTACTTAAACTCAGCTGACTATCAGTCTGTCATAGGTTTTACACTAGCTTCCACATATGAGAGAAAACATTTGGCCCTTAAGTCTCTGAGTTTGGGATATTTCACTCAGCATAATTTTTTCCATTTCCATCTACTTGGCTGCAAAAGGCATGATATTGTTCTCTCTAATAGTAGTGTAGAACTCCGTTGTGTATATATACCATTATTTATAAATCCATTCATCCAGCAAGGGGCATCTAGGTTGGTTCCATAGTTTAGCTATTTTTAAACCAGCTCATATATTTTATGCAGTTAGTGGTCAAATGATAAATACTAATTTTGACATTTTTATTTATACCCAACAGCTTGGTTACCTAAGTAGATGATAAACATTATATTGATTTGTCAGTGGGGAAAGATGTGGACCTATTAATAAAATGATACAGCCAGAGGTTTTGTTTCCTCAGCTTTGCTTTTAAATTCTCATCATTGCTTCACTTAACTTTTCTGGTGTCCCTTTGATGAGAGCCATCTGGAAGGAAGGGAATATGAAAGAGGAAGAGAGCTGTAGAAGGCAAATTTTATTTGACCCATAGTCTTTTTTTTTTTTTTTTTTTTTTGACCCATAGTCTTAAGAGTTCAAATTCAATGAACTCAAGGTCTCATTTTCTAAAGAAGTCAAAAATTCCTTCAGGGCCTGGAGGAATTCACAGCTGGAATGAAGAGTCAAGATCCCTTGACTTTGGCACTAGCCTCTCATTGGATGCAGAACCTGTTTTTGTGTGAGTACATTTGAATTGTGAATTTTAGAATTCTAGAAATCCTGAGGAGCAAATGAAAGAGGATGACGGCCAAGACCAAGGACACAGAGGGAATTGTTGACTAGAACCCATGAAAACTTCCATCGCTGAACATAAAAACCAAGTCATCTTGTACATTACAGGATTGTCCTCAATGGTGGTAGTGATTTTTTTGTATAAGGAATTGAAGAAAGGAAAGTCATAGTAACAAGAAGACTGCTCCTAAGAAAAAAGATCAAGGGAAGGAAAAGGAGACCCAACCTAGAGGGAGCAAAAATTATAAAATGAATCAACGAAAGCATACAGTGAGAAATAATATCCCCCAAATTCTCAGCAAATCTGACAACTGTGTCCGTTTTTCGATCTGTATGACCTTTTCACATTTCTCTTTCTTCCTCTTTTACTTAATGAAAGTAAAAATATACATCACACTTAGAGATATGTTAAGACACTATATCCAAGCTGGCTCCAAAAGGTATCCTAGAAGAGACAGGTTTGGTTTGTTTCAATATGCTATAAGTCAGTCTGTGATCTGTGATCCAGTTTTTAAAAATATTTGTATCAGGGGCTGGAGCGATGGCTCAGTGGTTATGGAGCTTGCCTGGCATGTGCAAGTACTTGGGTTCAAACCCCAGCATCATGTACATAATCAAGTGTCCAAGCAATGAACACCGCATGAAAAATTAAATGAAAATTGATTCTGCCTCTGTCTCTCTATGTCCCTCTTTCTTAAAAAATATGTTTGTATCAAAATCTCAATCTATAATTACAAAGTGAAATTAGCTACAAATTAAAAAATATCAAGTTAGTTTGAATTAGCCAAAGTAATGGAGTTTAACAAAGAAATTAAATCTTTTGAAGCAATAATTAGCCTAAAAGGCATCAATCTCATGCTTTGAAAATCTTTAAAAGCTTGCCTATGTGTCTCACAGGGGACTATGCACATTTTAAAACAAGGTCAGGCCAGATCCATTTGGGATGTTCCTGAATAATTTGGGTTCATAATTTAATGAGTTATAGCAATAATTTACTAAATATTCCACTGTGGATTCATGGACTTCAGGTAAACCACAGATCTATAGGATAAGTTGATTAAGCTGTATAAGATTATACTATGAATAATAAGCCAACTCACTGTTGGTGTTAAATAATAATAACATTTAGTGATTTAGTGATGCTACTGCAGCTAAAATTAGATTATAGGTCACTTTAACACTGAAAATTTATTTTATCAATCCTTGAATGTGTCAAGAGAATAATATAAGTTGAATTTTTTTGTATGAGGGATACTGGGTTGTAGGAGACAAGTAGCATTACAAGTTGAGATCTAGGTTTCACTTTCCACTGGACTACAACTCATCTATGTTCAGGGGATTGAATACAAATAAGCTGGCTCCATTTTTTTTTTCAGGGCAACTTTAGGGTCCACGATGGAGTGATGGCCAAAGAGGACAGGAAGGGGACAAGTGACAGAATGAGGAAGAACTTGCATCAGAACTTCTAAGTAGGGACTAGAATACTAGACATCAGGCCAAAAGCCATCACAAAACTGCAAGAGTTAGTGGCTAAAAACAATTAGACTTTCATATCATCTAGGCATTGCCCTTTGTCTTTTTAATCTCTGTCTGCTTCTTTGCAATCATTAGACCAGAAGATGGGGAAAACTTTGGGTTTGGCATGCAATTAAATCCACCTTAAAGAAGGGAGTCAGGAGAAAGGAGCATACAATGAGCTCAGCAAACGAGGGAACTGGCAGGAAACAGGGGAGCAAGTTGCCACCGAGTTTAAGGAAGGCGTGATGTTATAGCTAGGCTAGTGTCAGCAACAGCATAATCAAGCTTGATCTGAAAGGTATTTAAGGTGTGACGGGCAAGTCAAAGTCAGGCTTAGAGAAATCATTACTCTCAGTGGCTTACATCTTTGTTAAACAAATTGTTAGTGTGAAATGATTTTTTTCAGGTTGCATGATTCTGGAGAGGTGGATAAATATGCATGGTTATTTACTATCAATAATGATTAATAGAAGAGAAAACACTTCTACTACTTGGGATGTATACAGTACATATCATTATACTATTTCTCCCGCACTTTATTTATTGGTACCAGGGAATGAACTTCAGGGGTTCTTAACCACTGAGCAACCTTACCAGTACTTCTTTAAATTTTGGAACAAGGTCTCATTAAGTTGCATAGGGCCTTGATAAATTGCTGAGTCTGGCTTTGAACTTGTAGTCTTCCTGCCTCAGCTTCCTGAGCCATTGGTATTACAGGCATGCGCCTCCATACCCAGCTTCTCCCAGCACTTTCAGTGTGTGGTAGTATTAGGATCAATGTGCATACATTTTCTTTGCTCACTTTTAAATGGGTGGTAAAATAAGGGTTCTCATCAGCTGATACCATGGATTATTCATAATCAGAGAGAGTCTCATTGTGTGGGATTAACAGCAACTACAGAAACTGGCAAGCTCTGAAACCTCAGTAGCTTAGCATGATGGTTTCTTTCCTGTTTGTTACTGCCTGTCCCAGAAGAAACTCTGCTCAGACTTGTACAGCTGTGAGGGAGGAGAGAAAATACAGGGGAACATGGAGGTGACTCAGGGGTTACAGTGCTTGCCTGGCATGCTCAAGGACATGGGTGTGAATCCCCAGTACCACGTACACCACAGAGTGTTGAACAATGAAAGCCACATGAAAAACCAAATAAAATTGATTCTCTGTCTTTTAAAAAAAAATTGGTATTCTCGGCTACATACTCCCAACTTTTGGAAGAAGAGGAATCAGTCACGTATGTGCCCCATTAGGGTGAAGTGAATGAGATTACTAAGGAAATTTTTCTAGGGGATAGTTTACAATCTCTAAGGTTGGCCAGAGACACATGACATTAATTGTGAACAAACTGGGAGAAGGTGATGGCTTCACACTTCTTGCTCTTACTCAATGATCTAGATTGTGGATTTGGCCCAGGTAAGGAAAAGCTAACCATCAGGGCTCTGCTTGAATTCAAGTCTGGCTAGTATCCAAGTTTCTCAACCTCAAGTCCAATGTCATAAAAACTTACTATTGTTTCCTTCTAGAAAATGCAGCCCCTATTGGGATCAAAGTTAACCAAATTTTCCAAATGAAAAAAAACTTATTTCCAGGTTTTACTTTAGTGTTTATTAATATTTGTAAATTAAAATCACTTGGAATTTTTTATTCCCCCAAATGATTGATGTCAGTGCCCCATGTTGGGCCGATTAAGTCACAAGAACAGGGTCAGACAACAGCTTTCTTCTTGAGCTCCTTAGGTTATTCTTAGGCCATTAAGGTTGAGAACTTCTATTTTAAAAGCATACCCACTTCATCTCTCAGAAATTAACATTTCCTATTGTTTTTAAGTTTGAGAATCTTTAAAAAAAAGTATTAGGGATAAAGCAACATGGCAAGAAAGAACCTGTCTCCAAATAAAAAGTAAAAAGGACTGGGGTTATGGTTCAGTGGTTAAGCATCTCTGGGTTCAATTCCCAGGTATTCTGATTTAATCGTTCAGGTTGGTAGGGCCTTGACAATGGGATAAAGTTCTTTATGTGATTTTTTTAGGGAGAGAGAGAGAGCCATTTTTTTTCCATCTGGTTTTTGTGTATGTGGTGCTGGGAATGGAACCCAGGTGCATGCCAGGCAAGCACTCTACTGCTAAGTTACCTCTCCAGTCCCTCTTTATATGATTTTAATGTAAAGCCAAATACAAGGACTGCCATTTTATGGCAACACAGCCATTCCTGACCCCTTTTGACAGACCATAAGTGGCATGACCAAGATTGGGGAGGGGAAAGAACAGCACGTGGGGGCTATCCATGGTGCTGAAATTTAGTTGGCAACAATTTTTTTATTAACAACCTCTGTGAGTATGTATTATTGTTAAAAACGATAAAATATAAAATCCTAGTGTTGCATATTTTTAGTTGGAAAAATAAATATGCTAAATACAAATATTGTTTGGGTTTTCAATTCAATATTATTGTTTATTAAGGGAGGAAGATTGAGGGGTATGATGAGGGATGGGGAGAACAGAGATGTTGAAGAAGCAAACAAGGCAAGATTAAGATAATTATGACTAGTGCTCTTGGAAAATTCACATTAGAAATTAGTTGGTGATACTGATCTGAATTTTTAATTTTTTTCAATTCTATTTTTTTTTTTCAGTGCCAGGGACCAAACCCAGGGCCTCATGCTAATTATGTGCTCTTGCTCTATCACTGAACTGTATTCTCAGCCCCAAATATTTTTGTTTTAGTTTAAATTACCAGAATTTTTAAAAAATCCAATATTTTAATTCCCCCTAAAACAAGAAAGCATGGTGTTTATAGTTTTATTTTTCTGCTTAAGATGATGGAAGTGACGAGAAAGAACTTATGCTCACAGGTAAACATCTTCAACTTATACTATTTATAAATGCCACCACTGAAGACTTCTAGTTGATGTAGTTATGTAACTTCATAAAAGAGGAGTTAACATGGTATCATAACTCTAATAATCAATGTTCATCAACTTTCCCTCTACTTTCCTTACATAATTATCACAGTTAGTTTGTCCAGACAGTAATTTCTTCTTTTTCAATGATCAAGAAACCTATACTCACCCTCTCAGACTTTTATGGGGATATTATATGTAATATTCCATCTAGCAACAACTTGGTAAGAAAATAATTGAATGAATGTTATAAACCTTCTCCTATTCATAACCATTCTCAAAAACAGAGCAAATGTTTTCCAGAGTAAATGACATATGACAACACGAATGAGATCTACTAATCTTTTCAGATTAGCAGATAAGGACTGGGGTTATGGCTCAGTGGTTAAGCATCTCTGGGTTCACTCCCCAGGTATGCTGATATAATTGTTCAGGTTTTTGACAATGGGATAAAGTTCTTTGTGTGATTTTTTTTTTTTGGTGGGGGGAAGAGAGAAAGCCAATTTTTTTTCCATCTGTTTGCTGGGCTTATCAGCAAACAGCCCAGAAACACTTAACACCTCTTTCTTCTTCAGTTCTATCATTTCCAATGAGGCAGTGGCATGCTCATGCACAGAAAGTTAATTAAGCACATAGAAACATCCTTTGGAACAGTTGCGCTCCTGCTCTTCTTTAAGCAATTGGGAATGAAGAGTGTTTGGCTATCTGCTAATGCACTTTGGAAATGCAGATCCATCGGCTATTTGAAGAGTGGATTGGGGGTATCTCATGTTAAAATAAAATCACAAAAGAGCACAATTCACTTATAACCAAGCTGTATGAACTTGCATTACTTGAATTACTAGTTTAAGGGAAAGCAGGTAAAGTGTATGCCCCATAATTTCTCAAATACCTAACACTTCAGCAAAAGAATTTCAGATAATCCCATTTCCCCCTAAATAAAAGTCCAAAATTTTGACAACTTGAACAGTATAATAAAAAAAAACAGTTCAGCGCTCAGACTTTTTCCGGAGTTTATCCTTTGTAAGATATGACTGTTGGTCTACCTAAAATATTTTAAAGAAAGCAGAGATTTGCACTCTTCACCAATGACTTGCATCCAAAACAGATCTGTGAGGTTAGACAATGCTGTGGCTCTTATCTCGGACTTCACTGTGGCACTGGCTATAATGTGTAGGCCACCTTCTGAGCCACAGCTTCTGGGGTTTAGTGAGCAAGCCTCATAAACTCAAGCCTTTCAGTAGATAAAGATCAAGGTATTTTCAAAAACACACAAATCTGGGGCTGGAGTGGTGGCTCAGCAGTTGGGTTGGAAACCCAGCACCATGTACACAGCTGAGCGTTGGAGCAACAAAGGCTAAATGAAAAGCTAAATAAAATTGATTCTTTCTCCCTCTCTATCTCTCTCTCTTAAAAAAAAAACCCACAAATTTGATCATCTTCCTGATGGTGTGTGCCATCCCTTCCTCACCCCATCTAGGAGTGTCATTAGTGAGACTTCCAACTCCCAAATGGGCTTCCACAAGATAGTTTACCACCAATGCAATTAGAATCTTTTTAGCATAGCTTCCTTAAACTTCTGATAGTCCATTTCTACAGGTTGAATACTCTGGGAATCTTCCTATTTACTGACCACTTGAAAAGCAGGCTCTGTAGAATCTAGAAGCAGAAAGAATGGAAAAAAAAATTGAAGGAAGTACTTTGAAATTGCTCATTGCACTATCAGAGCTCCAGGGGGCTGTTGTGATGGTCAACTTACAACTTCCTCTGGCTCTGGTAGATGCCAGCATCCCAGATGATTGGCTCTGCTACCAACAGTTCTGCAGTAAACTTGCGTTCTCATAAAATTATCTCAAAATTCATTCTCCAAGGAGTCATGTTTTTTTATGCAAGCAAACAAAATGTAACTGCTCTCCCCCAATGTGTCTGTATTACTGTAGTGCTGAAGGTCATCATCAGAACCCACAGACCACAGGCAGAAGGTGATGGGATGAAACAATGAATGATCACAGCCACCAGACAGACTTGCCTGGCTTTTATCTGAGGACCTTTAGGTCTATCCTGCTTCATGGGCTCTGTGGTTTCAGTCTCTCCTAGAACTCTAGAAAACTGTATTATGTCTAGGGCCAGTGACAGCTGAGCATTGCTTTAAAAACATGTTCTCCAATGTGCTTTCAGTGTGACTCAACTGTTGGAATCGACACGTTGGAGAAAAATAATCCATAACTTGAAAAGAACATGTCATGTGATGCTATCATCTTAAGATATAGACTAATGTAGCCTGGTTTTTTATTTGTTTGTTTTTGTTTTTTCAGGGCTGAGGACTGAACTCAGGGTCTTGTGCGTGCTAGGCGTAGCCTGTCTTAAACTCATAAAATTTTAAAAACTTAAATTAGTGCAAATAAAGTATTTTCATGCAAATCTACCTGGATCCTCAGTTTAAATGGCAATGAGATCCTTCCAACACTATCTCCCTTAAACCTCTCCCTCATATAATGCTTCCCACGATAAAATTTAGTTGAAAATACCAAGCACCCCATTCCTGCACAAATTCTGTCTATGTATAGGAATAGGTTTCAACAACAGAGAGGATTCATTACCAGGAAAGGGAGTGAACCAGTGTCTGGGGCAGAGACTGTCAGCCCACCTAAAATACTCCAGTGAAAGCAGAGACCCGCAATCTTCACTAGACTTGTATCAAAACTGATTTGTGGACCTAGGGAGTGCTGTTGCTCTTATCTCAGACTTCACTATGACACTGACTATCATGTCTAGACTAGGTGCTGCCCTATTCTCTGGGCCATGCAGCCCTGGGAGGCTGGGACCAGGAGGCATGAGATGGGGGGAAGATGTCACTACTCAGGACCTCTGAGAAGCTGTGCACCTGTCCTACCCTTCATCACTTCTGTGAAGTTGGGATGCCAGACCATGTGACCAGCCTTGAGGAACCCTGATCCAATTAGGGTCTTTAAGGCTGGGTCCAGCTGAACGCAAAGAAGCAGAGTAGGTGTAGTTGACAACTGTTTTCAGATGAGAATACTCTGTGCCAACAGAAACAATTGACACATTCTCTTGTACCTCAGTTATTCTCCAAAACCAGATGCTATTGGCACTAGAAGTTCTATAAACGGAGAAGGGTGCCCCCAGTCCTGCCCTCCTCTGGCAACAGACAAGGACAAATATTTGTAACCAGAGATCAACTGCTTGTCTAAGCTGGTACTGGTTCTGGTTTCAGTGACCATTCATTGACCCTGGGACACATTCTTTCAATTTCCCAAGAATCAAGTTTCTCAGGTTTTGTATAGTAATGTTAGCTTTAAAAATTCAAAGGAAACCTCTATGCCTGTTCCTGGGCTTTTCAAAGACCTATTGTTCCTCCTTTGACGATTTAAGGTTGCTGTTCATGGCAGGAAAAGTTGCCTAGACTCCAAGTTCTCCCCAGATAGACATTTCAGTGATAGACTCCCTAAGAGAGGACAGGGATGGGCTGGACTTCATCTCCCTAGGGTCAGCTGATACACTTTTTTCAGTCCATGGCAGTCCTAATGCATTCAGCTGTAAGTGCCTGGACAGAAATCACTGCCTAATGCCCTGTTTGCACTTCCCAGATTTGCCCCTTCCTTGCTACCAATCCCCTTATGAGGTGACTCATTTCTATGTTTCTCCGTATACCTCTTGGGGCGAAAATCAATCCAGTAATTTATTCATTCAAAGCCTATTAGGCACTGTTGTAAATAAGACCCTTTGGAATGCTTGGCTGCCTTGAGCCATCTTAGGTTTCTTGGAAATATTATGAGACACTTGTGGCTTCGAGTCTCACTATATAACATAACTACGGTGGCCCTATATCCTGTTGGCTTGGGATAGTCCTTGTTTGTGCCTGTTGGGCTGGCACAGCTATTAACAATACCCATATTCACTCTCAGACTATCCCAGCTGGAATGTTAAGTTATATACCCCTTGCAAGGATAATTAGCAATACCTGCAGATCTTGTAGGCTTTGGTTGTGTGTATGAGGGAAGTGGGTAATAGGAGGAAAAAGGACCCACATTTGTAGGGGTCACATGAAACCTTAGTTACATTCTAGATTGAGACAGGTTATGTACAGGAATAAACAATAAAGCTTTCTGCCACTTTGTTTTCTTTTGTTTTATTTTTGTACCAGCAATTGAACCCAGGGGTACTTACACACTGAGACACACCCCTAGCTCTTTTTATTTTTGTATTTATCTTTTTACCTTGAGACAGCATCTTGTTAAGTTGCTTAGGACCTTGTTAAGTTGCTGAGACTGGCTTTGAACTCGTGCTCCTCCTGCCTTAACCTCCCGAGCCACTGGGATTACAACAGCGCACCACCATGCCTGACTTGCTGCCGCTTTTTAAGAAACGTTTCCTAGCTACATATACATGGCAATTTGTTTAACCTCTCTGTGCCTCAATTTCCTCATATGGAAAATGAATATATTAATAGCACCTATTTCCTGAAATTGTTGAAAAGGTTACATGGGTCCAGGTCTGGTAAACAGGAAGTGCTACGAGGAACTTTCCACCACGAACAATTGTCCATGATCAAATCCTTACCCTAGAAAACCATATTGGCGGAATGCAAGTGAGGTTTGCTTGCAAAGGAAATATGGTGTAGAATAATTCAGTTTGGGGATTGGCAAAAATCAACTCAATCAGCTCCTCTTTTAGAAGATCAATGCCTACTGAACAAACCAGGTTGCTGAAGCTGAGTCTCAGGTGACAGGGAGCTCCTGTTCCCACTGTTTGGCTCCACCACAGAATCATTAGGACCCAGAGTGCCTGAAAACATGGAACAAACACACCCGTGGACCTTGTTGGAAGTTCCCATCACCCAGTGGCACCTGCTGGTGGCTCTCCTCTGCTACCCTTAATAAATGCAGGGAAGGGGAACAGGTCATGCTTAATTCACAGAGAGATGAAAGATCTTGGCCCTGAGACCTTGACAAACACTGTAACCTTCCACTGCTGAAGTCTTCAACTGTAATATTCTATTCTTTGACTCCAAGTTCAACTCAACGCAATTCACTGAAATTCATGAACACCTTAGGTTCCTTGAAGCCCAGATGTTCTCCAAACTCTTCCCTCCTGACTTTATTTTTTGTTCTACAAAGTCTGGATCACGTATTCTACCATTTTAACATTCTTTCAGCAAAACTACATTTCTCATCCCAGTGTTTGTCCACTCAAGGCACCGGAAGCTTCCAACCTTGGATCGAATCCTATTTGGCACAGGAAAGCCCCAGAGCAACTGCAGAATAGATTTGAGCTGTTGCTCAATTATCATTTAGAATTCAGCCAACCTCCAAGCTGTCCTTCAATTTCAGGTTCAAGTCCACTATCTCCCATCTTCACCACTGCCCTCAACAACTTCATCAGCTTTTACCCCCTCCCACCGTTTTCAGCCTCAGCCACATTTAGCCCTATTTGCCCATCTGGATAAAATCCACCATCCTTTCCACTGTCATCTGCCTCTCCTGAGACCTTGTCCCTTACCTTGTACTTGTGTTTTGCCATCACTCAATGCCAATTCATTCCTCCATCTTATATAAGTGGTTATAATTGGATTTTTTTCCTCTCCAAGGAAAAAAGTATTACTGAATTTTTCAATTGCATGCTTTTGCTCCCTCATCCCAGCTACCATAAGATTTAATCATTTGCTCCATTATTCTTATCACTTGCACCTCCTACATATTTCTATTATTACCCAATACATCTGGGATTGCCTCGTATCCCTCTCTATCTTGGTATTTGCCACTCTGTAAAGTCAGGGTCTTGGTCTTCCTCATCTTTGTATTCTCAGTGTACTGAGCAGTCTTCAGCAGGGACCCAAACGCCATTGACTGTACTCATGGCATCTCTGCTGGCTGGAAGGGCTGGGTTTCCACACTCTACCCAGCCCTGTTAGATCCAAATCCCAGCTGATTTCTGTCCTGCTAGCAACTAAAATCTGTTTTGCTCAAATTGCATGTAAATGGCTACTCAGCGATTTCCCTGTAGCACTCCATGCTGCAAAGCCCAGAGATTTCGAGATGTGTACAAGAGCCTCCCCTCTCTCTAATTGTTACAATTCTCCTAACAAATGAAGAAAAAACATAACCTTTATTATATGAATCTGCTCAAGAAATGGAGGCAAGGCCTTAAAGATTGAAGTGGGTTTAGAAGGGGACAGAGAGGGAAAGGAAGAAAACAATCAAGGAAGAAAAGAAAATATTAAATTGATACCCAAGGTCATCAGAGCCTCAGCTGAGAAGGCAGACAAATGGCAGGCAGCTGGGAAATGTGGGAAAGCTCTGGCAACACAGAACCTCAATTCGGGGAAATCTGGATCCTTTGACTCCAGATTCCAAGACAAATGACTCTCTGTAAGGTCATGAGATTCCAGTAAACTTTTACTTAGCATTTTAATAATTTTTATCTTATCTTCTTGTTGATTGAGAGGTTGGGCATTTTTTAACTAATCTTTTCTGATTAGTTCTACCATCTGCAATTGCCTTACTCCTGAGCCTAGGTATGCTGAACAGCCCAACTACTGTGTCTAGTGTCTACAAAATTTTGAGGAGATCTCCATTATCTCCTCTCCACATAACCTGTCTTCCAGTGTTCCTCAAACTTCTCTGTGCTCCAATTACCTGCCATTCTTGCAGAAAGGCAGATGGACTCAGAAGGTCTGGGGTGCTACCACGCTCCTAGGTGATGCCAATGCTAGTGTCTTAGGACCACACTTGAATAGAAGGTCCTGGTCCTCCACCAGTGCACTTGAAGTGTGTGTGTGTGTGTGTGTGTGTGTGTGTGTGTGTTAGTCAGCTTTCTTTTACTGTAACAAATATATGAGATAAGTTAAAAAGAAGAAAGATTTATTGTGGCTCACAATTTTAGAGGTTTTCATCAGTGACTGGCCCCATTGCTTTGGAACTGTGGCAGGCAGCCCATGGTGGAGCAAGTTGATCATCTCATGATGACCAAAAAGCAAAAGAACAGAGAGGAAAAACCCAGAACACCACAATCCTCTTCAAAGCGATGTCCCCAATGCCCTAAAACCTCCCACTAGGCTCCACTTCTTAAAGGTTCCACAACCTCCCAAGGGAGGCAAGCCGGGGACCAAGGTTTCAACACATGGGTTTGCAGGACATTTCAGATCCAAACTATAGAACTGTGTCACCCAGGAGAAGTTGCTCCACTGAGCCCCAAGAAGAAAGTATTAGAATTCTGTTCACTTTGCCCCTCTGCTAGATGACCTCCATCAGGTTAGAGAAAGGAATCCTGAGGACAGGATGAAATACAATTCTGCAGAAGGGTAGGCAGGGATAGACTTGTGTGTTCATTCCATTCAGCTTACTGCAGTGCACTGAAATGTGGATGTTGTAGAATTTGTGGAATATGATATCTTGCCTCAACTAACCCAACCCTCACAGAATGTCCCAAAGACTGAAACTATGCCAAGAAATAGTTAATTAAAGATCAGATTAAGAATCCACATCTGGGGGCTGGAGCAGTGGCTCAGTGGTTACAGTGCTTGCCTGGCATGCATGAGGATGTGGGTTCAAATCCCAGCACCATGTACACAAAGAACTGTCCACGTGCACAATGAACTGTTGGAGCAATGAAAGCCACATGAAAAACTAAATAAAAAGTAGAATAACTTCTACTTTGGGGAGCACATATACAAACATTTCACTGATTGAAGTTTGGAGACAAAAGCTCTTTACTGCCAGCATGGCTTCCCTTCCACAGAGAATAAATATCCTGGCATCCTGTGATCAACCCCACTACCTACCATGCCCTATGACCCAATCTCCACCATCCAAGCAGTGTTCCAGCTCCCATGGTGCAGGAGAGAGCCGGCAAACCCAAATCCAAATGTCTGCAAGGGTGGAGGAGGGGCACAAAATCTTAAAGAAGGTAGAGTATGCATGAGACCAGAATATGACAACCCAAGCTGTAACTGTAGAAAAACAGAATGTTGGATCCCAAAATATGCCTCTTTGGCATAGGATTAGTTTAAGATGCATATTTCTGCAGACAAGAAGTTCTGAACACAAAGCATAAGTTCCCATTTCTTATGAAGGAAATCTCTATTTGTAAGCACTTCTCGCTCTGCTCCAGGAATAAAAGGATGACCATTACCAATGGGCAGGCATAGACTTCAAGCCACATGACCAGCTTTAATCTCACTTATCCTGGGTATCTCTGCATAACTGGACTCCCCCTAACACCCTTCCAACCTTTTCTCTGACCACTGCCATTTACTGCAAAAGCATGATTCCACCTCCTGGTGCCTCATCTCTGAACATGGTCTACTTTGCCTATATGCTTCAAGGTATCAAGCACACAGTGGAATTTCTCACCTGAAGTATGGTGTGACCAGTGCAGAACAGAATAGGACTGTCACCTCCTTTTTCTCAGATAGTATGCCTCTGTTAATATGGCCTGTGATACCTAGCCACTACACTCCCTATGTCTTTTTTTGGGTACTTATTCAAGGTACATCTTCCTTATTTATAACTCCAGATTTACTTGGCAAATATAAAAAATTGACATAATCCCCTTTATCCTATCAGATCATAATCAAATGAAACTAGAAATCAATGACAAGAAAATCAACTGAAATCACAAACACATGGAGACTGAATAATATGAATGAAGAATGGATCAAAGAAGAATGAGAAAAGAAGTCAAGAAATTCCTAGACATGAATGAGAACAAAGATCTTTGAGACAGTATGAAAGCATCCCTAAGAGGAAAATTTATAGCACTGAGTGCCTACATTAAAAAATTAGAGAAATTCCAAAATAAACTTGTGTTCCACTTCAAGTCCTTAGAAAAACAGGATCAAAACAATCCCAAAACCAGTAGAAGACAGGAAATAATAAAAAGCTGAAATCAATGAAATTGAGAATAAAAACACAATGCAAAAAATCAATGAAACAGAGTTGGTTCTTTGAAAAAAAAATCAACAAACCCTTGACTGACTTAATTAGAAGAATGAGATGATACAAATGAACAAAATCAGAGATGAAAATGGAAATATCACTACAGATCCTGCTGAAATCCACAGAATTATCAGAACCTACTTTGAAAATTTATAGTAAATAAATTAGTAAAATTGGAAGACATGGACAAATTTCTAGACACCTGTCCAGAGACAGGAAGATACAGAAATCCTAAACAGACCAATATCAAGCAATGAAATTGAAACAGCAATCAAAAGCTTTCCAAAAAAAGAGAATCCCAGGACCTGATGGATTCTTAGCCAAGTTCTACGAGACCTTTACAGAAGAACTAAAACCACCCTTTCTTAAATTATTGCATGAAATTGAAAGGGATGGAACTCTCCTAAATACTTTTTATGAGCCAACCGTAACTTTGATACCAAAATCCAAAAAAGATGCATCAAGGAAAGAAAATTACAGATAAATATTCTTAATGAAAATAGATGCAAAAATCCTTTAAAAATTTTCAGCAAACCACATTCAAAAACACATCAAAATGATAATGCATCATGATCAAATGGCTTTCATTTCAGGAATGCAAGGTTGATTTGACATACTCAAATCAATAAATGTGATTCATAACTAACAGAATTAAGGACAAAAATCACATGATCATCTCAATAGATGCAGAAAAGACCTTTGATACAATTCAACACCATTCATATTAAGAACACTGGAGAAAATGGGGATCAAAGGAACTTACCTTTGTAAAGGCCATTTATGACAAATGCATAGCCAACATCATACTAAATGGAGAAAAACTGAAAGCATTTCCACTAAATTCAGGAACCACACAAGGCGGTCCCCTCTTACCACTCTTATTCAATACAATCCTCGAACATTAGCCAGAGCAATCAGGGAAAAAAAGGAAATAAAGTGATACAAATAGGAAAAGAAGAAGTCAAACTATCTCTGTTTGCTGACAATATGATCCTATAATTAAAAGATCAAAAAAACTCCACTAGAAGACTTCTAGAACTTATAAACAAATTGAGTAAAGTTGCAAGGTTTAAGAGCAATACTAACAAATCAATAGCTTTCCTATACTCCAGCAGAGTATAGGAAGAAATCAGGAAAACCATCCCATTCAAAATAAACTAAAAAAAATTTCTGAATTGATATTAACCAAAGAGGTAAAAGAGCTCTCTTCCATGAAAGCTATAGAACACTGAAGAAAGAAATTGAAGAAGCTCTTAGAAGATAGAAAGATATCCCACACTCTTAGTTATGCAGAATTAATATAATCAAAATGGCCATACTACCAAAAGTGCTATAGAGATTTAATGCAATACCCATCAAAATACCAATGTCATTCTTCATGGAACTAGAAAAAAATAATTCTTGGGGCTCAGAGATTACAGTGCTTGCCTGGCATGTGTAAGAACATGGGTTTGAACCCCAGCACCATGTACACAATGAAGTGTAGGAGCAACTAAAGCCACATGAAAAACTAAATAAAATTAATTCTCTCTCTCTCTTTCTCACTGTCCCTCATTCTTTAAAAAAACAAAACAAAAAAGGAACAGAAAATTCATTTGGATAAATAAGAGACCCAGAATAGTAAAAGTAGTCCTAAGGAAGAAAAATGAGGCAGAAGGCCTCACAATACCTAATCTGAAATTATAACACAGAACTGTAGTAACAAAAACAGCATGGTGTTGATACCAAAATAGACAGGAAAAATCAAAGAAATAGAATAAAAGACACAGAGACAAATACACAAACCTATAGCCTTTTGATATTTGACAAGAGAGGCAAAAATATCTCTTGAAGAAAGGACAGCCCTTTCAATAAATGGTACAGAAACTTAATATATTTATGTAGAAAAATAAAATTAGATCCTTATCTACCACCTTGCACAAAACTCAAATCAAAATGCATCAAAGACTTAGGAATTAGACCAGAAATCTTACAACCATTAGAATAAAACATAGTGTCAACGTTCCTTCATATAGGAGCTGGCACTGACTTCCTTAACAATACTCCCAAAGTGCAAGAAATAAAAACAAGAATCAACAAGTGAGATGCCATTAAGCTAAAAATATTCTGCACAGCTAAGGAAATGATTAGGACTGTGACGAGAGAGCCTACAGAATGGGAGAAAATCTTAGCCAGCTATCTGTAATAGGAACTAACATCCAGAATACACAAAAATAAAACCAAAAAAATTTAACACCAAAATTACAAATAGCCTAATTACAATATGGGCTAAAGAATTAAACAGAAATTTTTCAACAAAAGAAACACAAATGGTCAATAAATAAATGAAAATTGTTCAATAGATTTAGCAATAAGGGAAATGCAAATCAAAACTACATTAAGATCTTATCTCACTCCAGTCAGAATGGCAAAGATGAACATCATGAACAATAATAAGTGCTGGTGAAGTTGTGGGGAGAAAGGAACACTTTGCATTGTTGGTGGGACTGAAGGCTGGTTCAACCACTCTAGAAAGCAGTATGGAGACTCCTCAAAACACTAGGGACGGAACCACCAAACGACCCAGCTATCCCAGTCCGGGGGATCTTCCCAAAAGACCTAAAGTTGTTATTCTACAGTGATATGATCACATTCAGCCTTTACTGCAAAATAATTTACAACAGCTAAATTATGGAATCAACCCAGATGCCCATCACTAGATGAGTGGATTAAGAAACTGTGGCATGTGCGTACACTGGAGTTCTTCTCAGCCATTAGGAAAAAAATGAAATTATGGCATTTTCTGGCAGATGGATGGAAATAGAGAACATCATGCTAAGCATAATTAACCAAATTCAAAATGAAAATCATATGTTTTCTCTCTTTTGTGGACACTAGAGTAAAATAAGAAAAAAGGGAAAGGAGGGATAAGATTTTGTAAAGAACCATTTAAATACATATCAATGGAAGAACTATAGGAAGTCTAGTAGAGTGGAGAAAGCAGAAGGGGAGAGGAGAGGAAGGATGGTAGGGAAAAAAGGGAGAGTTAAGGGAGGAAGAGAAAAATAAATTTTGTGCCCTTAGGAAACTAAATAATTCCCATACAATTTCAAAGGAGGATCGGCAGAGGCAAGGAACCCAGGATGGGAGGAGAGAGGGGGAGTGATGGGTGGTTATTCAAATTAATGTTGTTACAGTGTGTGCATGTATGAATACATAACAACACACCCCATCATTATATACAACTTTAATGCACCAAAAAAAAAAAGAAAGAAATATCGTTCCAGATTTAGCTCTTGGCCTGAGGTAGATTTTTAGACTATGTGCTATTAGATTGAACGTATTATTCTTTACCATTACCGTTTTTATGCGTGTAGTAGGTCCTTGTTTTCTTGCTTCCCCAGCATCTACTTGCTCTCACTTTTTGCAACAGCATCTCCATTTCTTTTACGTGCTGTCTTGGTGTTACTAAACTCAAAGTGGCCTTCTTACATATCCCCCAGGGTAAACCAGCCACAAATTATTTTCTGTTATACTAGGAATTGAACCCAGGGACCTGTCCATGCTCGGCACGTGCTGTACCACTGAGCTACATCCCAAGCCCTTTTCAATTTTGATTTTGAGACAGGATCTTGGTAAATTAGTCAGGCTGCCCTCAAACTTACAATCCTCCTGCCTCACTCCCCGAATAGGTGAGCTTATAGGCATGTGACACTGCCCAGCTCAATCTCCCCCTCTTAAATTAGGCACACAGTAACAGAGCACAATTGGAATAGACATGTCATTAATTCCTGCTCTCCAGAATCCCCAAGCATCTTTCCCACAATTTGCTTGTTTGATTTTTCTTTCAACTCCTTAAGTTCCCCAGTGTTAAATTCCTGTTGCTGCTATAACAAATTACCACAAACTTCACAGCTTAAAATACACAAATTAAGGATCTAGCAAACAATATAAAGAACTTTCACAGTTCAATAGCAGAAAGGCAAACAACCCAATAAAAATGATCTTAGGTGGGGACTGGAGCAGTGACTTGGTGTTTAATGCACTTGCCTGGCATGCAGGAGTACACAGGTTCAAACCCCAGCACCCATGAACACAAACAAGTGTTGGAGCAACAAAAGCCATGTGCAAAACTCAATAAAAATTGATTTTCTCTCTCTCTCTCTCTCTCTCTTTCACTGTCTCTCTTTTAAAAAAATGATCTTAGACATTTCTTCAAAAAAAGTATTTACATGACCAATAAGCACATAAAAACGTTCAACATTAAGTCATTAAAGAATTGTACATGAAAATCACTGAGGCCCCAGTTCACACCCACTGGGATGGAAAGCTGTAATTTAAAGAAAGAAAGAAAATAACAAGTATTGGTGAGGATGAAGAGAAATTGGAATCCTCATATATTACTAGTGGGATGATAAACTGATTCCACTATTTCGGAAACCAGACTGGAGGTTCTTCAAGAAGTTAATTACCACGTGACCCGGTAATTCCATTCCTTGGTATATACCTCAAATAACTGAAAACAGGTACTCAAATTAGCACATGTACAATATGTTCATAACAGTACTACTTACACTAGCCAAAATATAGAAATAGCTCAACTATCTATCAATGGGTGGATAGATAAACGGTGAGATTTTCACACAATGGAAAATTTTTCAGCCACTTAAAGGAATAAAGGACTGAGATATGCTGCGATATGCATTAACCTTTAAGCATTATGCTAATGAAAGACTAACACAAAGGTCATATAGATATATAGAATAGATAAATCTAAAGAGACAGAACACAGACTAGTGGTTTCCTGGGGGAGCGGGAGGGAAGAATGGGAAGCAACTGCTTAATGTGTATGGAGTATTTTAGGGGACAGTGAAAATGTTTTGCAGGGGAACTGAACAGTGGTTGTACAACATTGTGAGTGTGCTAAATGCCACTGAACTGTTCCATGATTTTCCCATGGATTAGAACACTCACACACAAGTTTGTTCTCTCTCAGTTCTGGAGGTCAGAAGGCCTGAATCCAACTTGTCGTCAGGGCTGCACCTCTTCTGGAGGCCTGGGGAGAATCCATTCGTTGCCATATCCATCTTCTGGAAGCCCCCTACTTTCCTTGGCTTGTGGCCTCTTCCTCTATCTTCAAATCCCCGCCTCTCCGATTTCTATGCTCTCATATCTCCTTCTCTCACTCTGATCCCTTGGCATGCCTCTTGGAAGGACCCTCGTGATTACATTGGCGTTATTTATTTAATCAAGGACACTTTCCCCATTTCAAAATCCTCATCCTATCTACAAACTCCCTTTTTCTGTGTAAGAGAACACACTCATAGGTGCTATGATTTGAATGTGTCCCTCCAAAGCTCAAGTGTTGGAAACTAACCCCCCAAATTCACATGTTAAAGGAATCTGGAAGTGAAACCTTTGGGAAGTAATTAAGATTAGATGAGGTCAATGGGGGGGGGGACCCCAGCATGGGATTAGTAGTGACTTTATAAGAACAGGAAAAAAGCATGCTTTTTAGATCTCATCATATGCCCTCCACCATGTTATAATGCAGAAAGAAGGCCCTCACTGGATCCCAAGCGAGTGCTGGAACCATACTCTTGAACACATGCCTCCAGAACCTATGTACCAAATAAGCTTCTACTCTTTATAAATTACCTAGTCTCAGGTGTTTTGCTACAGGAACAGAAAACAGACCAAGACTATAGGTTTCAGGGATTCTGATATGGCCCACTGGGAAGTTATTACTGTCTATCCCACCCCATACCTCTTCATTTCTTGCTTAAATCAGTCAACATCTGTTGCTTACAACCATAGAACCTCAACCAATAAAATGTTTTATATTTTCCAATACTGTATTCTGAGTGAATGGCGAGCATGAGAGTAGCAAGCAGGATTTGGTGATTTCTTGACCATAACTGAGAATGACTAAGGAAATCTTTAGGAATTTTATGTTTAGCACAATGCTTTTCCCTGGAACAATGAAGCTACATGAGCAGACACTTATTTACCTGCGAACTGAATGAATCGAACTCTGAAAAGAGATGGAAAGTTTAACTAGAGCTTTCCCTCAGAGGATAGAAAAGCTAGGATAATATTGAATAGAGATGAAGAAAGAGGAATATGAATTACATGTAAACATCCAAGCTAGAAGGATGTTTAGAACGTATAACATAAAAGTTGTATAAAACCATCCTTCTTAGTCCGGTGACACCTCCTACTGTCATCTGAGTCTGAGTCAGAGTCACCTTAGCCCCAGGAAGTCCTGCTGATGTTTGCAGGCAAAGTTATCAGCTTTCTCTGCTCCATAAGTATGTACTGGGCCCTTACTGTGTTACACTGAACTATCAGAGTCAGGGTGAAATCATTAGAAGAGGGACCATACTTTCATCATTTCTTTGCCACTGCCCACAAGTTCCCTGAACACTGTGTGGGGTCACATGCTAGCTGCATTAAGAAAATCCAATGCCAGATTAGCTAAAAAGGAGAGGAGTTTGCTTTGGATAGTAGCTTTCAAATGCATCTTTTTTTTTTTATTCCATTGCTTCAGATTCTCAATCTATTTGAAAAAGACAGCTGAGGATCATAGATTTTGCAGGTGCCCCAGGGATCCATTTAATTCAGTAACTTTAAGGACCAGTAACAAAAATTTACCTTTGGTTTTCATGGGTACATTTCTTCCAAGCCCCACTGACCCCACTGTAATACTCAATTACAGGGGGCAGTTTAACTACCTGATGGTCCAGGAAACTTCCTTTCCTGGAGCCTCTTAAGAGTGAAGTTATTTGGCAGAGTCTGCCTTAAACTTAGAATTGACAGTTGACTTTGACTTAGGATGCAAAACAGTGACTTAGATCTTTCATGAAGAAATCAGTATTCCTAGAAGAGCAAGAACATTCTTTGTTCAATGCATGATCTCAAAACCACAGCATGAGTCAGCCCTGACTTTATAGATCTATGTTTGTTGAAGTGGGAGGGGGTTATTTGTTCGTCCAGGGTGGGGAAGCACTGAGGGTAGCTGGATATTGCCTTTTTCCTCTCCTCTCAGATTATGATCTTTAGTCTGTACACACTGGGCAAAGTGTACGTTACCTAAAAGCAGCACTGATAGCCAGAGTTGCCTGCGAAAACACACTGTCCCTTGAACAGCTCACACTGGATTTTAACCATGGCCATCCAGAGTTATTGCCTTCAGTAGCAAGAACTTACCTTCCTACCATGATGTTCTGCAAACTGTCCTTTATCAGAAGGAAAACATTAAATGGGTGTGAAACCAATATCCCCGCTCCTCCCAAAGGACAGGGAAACCAGTGCAATGGAGTTGTGAACTGAGCAAAATACCCCACCACTTCCCTAACCCTTTATAGTCAATACCTAAGCAATTTCTTTCTGTAAAACAGTTCCTATGCTCAGGCCTCCCACTGAAGGAAACCCCTGTGCTCACCTCATTGAGAAAGCACAGCTAAGATTCACAACAGAAACAACATGACCTAAAGAGACACGGTGGGCACAATCCCCACGTCCCAGATGTCATGAAAACATCCTCCTCTTTGCTTCTCTGCTGCAAAAATGGCATGGCATGACTCCCAGACATCCCATGCTTTCCCAGACATCCCTGATGTCATATTCTGTCCTACTGTCCCTTACATGGGCTCATGTTGTCCCAGCCACACAAACTTGTTTCTGCTGCAGAATGAGGGTGGATGTGGCATAGCGCATGGCAAGGGAAGCAACCTTCCCAAAGACCCATTTGTTCAAGGGACACACAAAGTAGGTCCTAGATCACATGCATTTAGACAAAAATAAATAAAAAAGATTATGTGCAAAGTTATTAGGAAGTGTCTATTACCAATACAAACCTCTCCTCCAGCTGCCATCAGCTCATTTCCAGAGAACTAAGGGTTTACCCTCATGGGATCTTAATTTCTTAACTGCAAAAATTGGGAGATTTCCACCTGGGCACAGAAGTGTATACCTATAAACCCAGTGACTCAGGAGGTTGAGGCAGGAAGATCAGCCTTAGCAACTAAGTGAGGCTCTAAGCAACTCAGCAAGATCCTGTCTCAAAAAAAAAAAAAAAAAAGGGGGCTAGGGATGTAGCTTAGGGGTAAAGTGCCCACAGGTCCAATCCCCAATACAAAAAAGTGGATTTTCAGATTCTCCTAAATATAAGACCTATCACTTTGTAGTGCTCACCCTTTTGCAGGCGGTGACCCCAGTCACCACCCCTCCCTGTAGTATCACAGCAATCTGATTTACTCATTAGGTTTGCCTGCTTGGCCCTCTGAGCACGTCTCAGTTTACAATCCCTGATTATGAATCTTACTAGTCCTCAACTTTTTACAAATTCTTTCTTGATTCTTCCGTATCTTAAATGACTTTTAAATTTTATTTCACTTTTGAGATAGGGGTCTGGCTCTGTAGCCTGGCAGGTCTCAAACTCCTGGGCACAAGCAATCCTCCTGCCTCAGTCTCCCAAGCTGCTGGGACTAGGGGAAAGCACCAAGAAGCACTATAAATCATTTTCCTCTCTTCTTTAGCTCTAATACCTATATTTATTACTCCATGTGTCACAGCTCTCTTGTCAGATAATACTTCATATTCCTGCTTTAGTGCTTTTCCTGAAGTACAAGCCTCTTTGCATAGAACCCATTATTTCCTTACTTGGCACCAGACCCAAGCAAGCATTTGATTAATAATTTTGAAAACAAAAACTAAGTATCTGATCATGAGAAAGTTTTTTCATCTCCCGAGTCATGCGTACTTCTTCTTGAGCTGTGTTGAGATTTGGTAACTGATTAAACCTAAGGGTGGTAGACAGGGAGAAAGGGAATTGCACTAATTTCTTTTTCTTTTTTAATTCAGAAATTTATTTGTTGAACAATCAAACTTCTAATGAAATTATATAATGTATATATATATATATAAATTCTGAAAATTAGATTTACCCAAGAGCCCTCCCCAATTACGCACCCTTATCCCTCCCCCTGCTCCTTCCAAATTCATCTCTAGACAATTTCTAATTTTGTTCCTGATTCATTTTCAGGAAAAATCCTTGTACTCGTTAATGAGAGTTGTGTTATAAACGTTTGGCTTGCACTCTATTTTGTTCTGAGTACTGTCACAGGTATTATCCTTTTAGAATCATACAAAAAGCCATAAGTGGAAAGGCGGTGTCATTACTTCCAGTTACAGAGGTGGAAACTAAAGCTCTACTTTGCATAAACAAAATAGCCTTCATAACCCTCCTGACATTTTTGTTTGTTTGCTTTTATTTGTCCGACATAGTCTTACGTATTGGAGGGAATTGTTACGTATTTATACATGGATATTGACCAAGTAAGTTAAGGCTGATCTGAACCCAGGATCTCCCACACACCCTTTATCCATTCCCGCATCTCATGTCTCCTCTGTAACACCCCCATGCTGTAGACAGAAATGAGCATATATGTGTATATTAATTTTTGAAATTTCTGAGTTTCTCTGCCTGCCTGTGTATAGTTTGGCTTCTCTTGGGAGTTGAGTGTTCGCAGCTATATCGTTAACCATCCTTTTCCCTCCCTCCTATTCATGTCTCCCTCCCTTCTCCTCCCATGTTCATAGTTATGGTTCCCCCAGCTCACATGAACTTTCAACTTTGGTGGGTTTATTAGTTAAACTTAGCTAACTTTCATCCTATCTTAGATTTTACTCTAGCTTCCACACATCAGAGAACACATTCGGCTCTAAAGTCTCTGTTTTTGGGATATTTCACTCAGCATGATTTTTCCCATTTCCATCCATTTGCTGAAATCAATGAAATGCAAAGCCTTCCTGAGTAGAGCAGGGAGCTGCTGAGACATCTGAGCCAGAAAGCAACAAGTTTGTCTGCTTAAGCTCAGATCAGGTCTGTCACAACACATCCCACAAATAATCGCAATCATTCTCATTTCTACAAATGCTCCTGTGTAACTGTGCTATCCAACTAGACACTGGCAATGGAAGGAGAAGCTGAAAGAAACGCAAATGTGGGTCAAATGTACATGCAGTTTTAAAAGGCTTGCTTTACAGGGTGCTTTTTATTCCTGTCACCTAGAGAGCATATGAGAAGAGATGATAATGCTAAAGTGACCTTATATTACACAGCTGTTCTCCACTTAGAAGGTACTCTGCAGAAGCATTTCCTTTTTGCCTAATGCCTCAGAATCTAAAACGTCCCTTCACAAGCACCGCCTCGAGTGCTGAATTCTCTGGAGCATAGGGAAGGGGATGTGGTTAGGAGGGGAGGAGGGAGATTACATCATTGCATGGACTAAATAAACTGGAAACTGTTATAGGAAGAAGAAATTTATTTTTTTTAAAAAAGAGTAATTCAGCAGCAACATATTGAAGCACAAGTCTTCAGTACAGGACTGGGAGTTAGGGAGTACAGCAGGCTCCTTCTCCAAATCTAGACTCACGTCTTTTCAGATATTCAACATTTCTAGTCCAAGATGCCTTCCCTGTAGAAAAAGGCAGGGGTAAAGCTTCGGAAGTACACAATCCCTTCCCCAGGTGCCTGCAGCAGCTCAGAGTGCTAGAAGGAAAAGGCAAAGTTCCATGGACCATACTACTGCTCTGTTTCCAGCTGGAAATAGGATAAAAATTAAAAGCAAATTCCAATGTGTTTTACACCTCAGGTATTTATAAGTAGTCTGCTGGATTCTGAAGAACTTGAGATGATACCCAGAACTCTAGAAGAAGAAGGGAATGGAAGGGCTCACCAACTGTTGAAAGAAAGTCCCCTCCTGGGGTTAGGAATGGTGCTGGGGAATGAGACTGATCAAATGACATTATGTGCGTGGATAAATAAGGCATAAGGAATCCCACGATTATGTATAATTGCAATGCATCTATAACCTTATTTTTAAAAAATGAAAGCCTCCTCCTGAGGTATATCTGAGTTTATAACTTTTTTACAATGGAAGATAATGGCCTTGATCTTGACCCTACCAATTTTGCTCAAGTTTCTGGTCAAAGACACGCCTTCACTTTGCTTTGGAGAGTAGCCCACACTCAGTAGGTCTATGCCCCAAGTGCTGTGGAGTGATACTGGCCAAATTATATTGGTATATTGTGTGCATGTACGAATATTAACAACAAATCCCATCATTGTGTACAGGTATAATGCACCACTAAAAAATGTGTAATAAAGCAAAGAAATAATACGACTCAGAATACTATGTACTCTTGGGAACAGAAGTGGTCAGCATTTTGTATATATGTGTGAGGACTTGAATTAAGTCTTCCACGTGGCCTCCCTCTGCCTGAAATGCCATTCCTTAGGATTCCCACCATTCTTCAATGTCCAGCTAGAATTTCACCTTTTTGCACAAAATCCTCTCTTATTACAGCTCATCTGTAACACTTTATGCCTTTCCCTTGGCTCCAGTTATAAATGCTGTATGACGGAGCTGTGTGCCCTGTTGCATGGCTCTGTTCCTGTCTGCCACTGTCGTGACATTGTGTATGTTTGCATTGTCCACACCGCTTGGCACGCCCACCAGTACACAGCTGATGCGTGATGAACATTTGTTCAAGTAATGCCTCCATTTACTCCTTGCTGCTGCTCAAGGATCCGAGATGGCAAAGTGAATGAAGTACAGATGGAAACGTGCCTTCTCTACCCAAAATGGTCTATCATGGCTCCATAAGCAGAGGACGATCATTTGTGACAAATGCCTTCGCTGCTTCTTCCTGGCTCTTTTTTCAGAGCAATGATAACTACCACTCACGGAGCATTCTATGTATTCTGTGCTGAAGAACAGCAATGGCACACCCACCTTGCAGAAGATGAACGCAGCAGTTAGTGAACCTCCCCGAGTCCAAGGGTATGTGGTTAGGAAGGGGCAAAGAGGGATTCTGCCTCAGTACCCCTCCTTTTATCCAGCCCATCAGATCACTCCCTTCTGAACCGTTGCTTCCAAAGAGAAACGCTGATGGTGTGATTACGAAAACTGCTTCTCATTTCCTTTTCGTTTCCTGCTGCTCTCAACCAACCTATGCTATCACTTGACAGGCATGTGAATGTGATAAAGCCTGGACAGCACAGACAGGAAATGAATTCTCCTGCGGCAAAATTCAAACAGCAACCATTTTGACAAGAGAGAGATAGGAAAAGAAGCACTCAAGGCTGTTAGGGATGCTTCCAAAAGACAAGCGCCTCTTCATGGAGTGGCATGGTTTTTCTTATTGGAAAAAAAAAAAAAAGACAAGATATGAGTCCTTTGGAAGATTGCCCAAGCACAGGGATATGTTTATATTTCAGGATAGGGAAAATGTAAATGGCACACTGAGGCTCCTCAGACCTGCAGGGACGGAGCTGTTGTGTCCTTGGTGGGCCTGAAGTTCATAAATCCATCACTAAGTGCACTGCGTATAAACAATGCCAGGCATCACAAGTGCTTCTGAGCATAAAGATGCAAAGTCACTTCATGGTTTTCTGCATTTTGACACATTTTTCTCCAAACGCCAGCTGTACACTAGCTCATCATCTATATAGATGGTGTCACTAAACAAATGTCCTTCACTACATCAAGTATAAACATAAATGCTGGGATTCATATAAAGATAATTTTCTGAATGACTGAAATTAAACCACGTTCATTAAGATTATAAAAACTTTCAGAGGACAGTGTTTTACAATAATTTCATTTTTTCTAGCCTAGATGTCTAGCATTCAACACAGTATTGCATATTGATATTATTTAGCTGTTTTTAGGGAGGATTAGAATAGAGCTCTGACTGAGAAAACATAAAGGCTCCTTTTCATCAAATGTAGCTTGCTCTTCCTTGGCTTCCTCCCTTCTGGATCCCATAATGAATGCCAGAGATTTAAAGCCTATTGTGCAATATAATTCAGACAAGAGCATCAGGGGAAAGGAATAGGAACAGACAAAGCTGATCCCACTTTTCTATTTTTTTTTCCATACCCAGGATTGAACACAGGAGCACTTAACCACTGAGCCAATCCCCAGCCTTATTTATTTAGTTAGATACAGGGTCTCCCTAAGTTGCCTAGGGCCTTGCTAAATTGCTGAGGCTGGTTTTGAACTTGTGATCCTCCTGCCTCAGCCTCCTGTGCCACTGGGATTCAGGTGTGTATCACCATGCCTGACTCCTTCAATTTCAAGGCTGATTGTATTTGTTGAAGGATAATTTTGTAGCTGTTGGCAACACATCCCAAACAACATTTTTCCACATGATTCAACCCATCAGAACTGCTTTCACAGTACAATCATCTTGCCCACGTTGCATGTCTTCTAAAGTTGATGCATTTGGGGATGAACCCAACAACTATATATAACCATAAAGCTCTAATAAAAAATATAATACAATTTAAAAAGTAAAGTTTTTGCATGTACCATGTAAATCTCCTTTGGTCTGACAGCCTGAACCTCTCTGGAAAGCCATGAACAAATTTAGCAGAAATGGCTATAACTGAGTGGCCTTGGATGGACACAGTATAACTTTAAACATAAAACTGAGTAATGAAAAAAAAATCTAAGTAATGAAAACCAACAGCATCATAGCTGATCACGCCAATGAGCTGGATGAACAGCTTCTACCTCAATTCAAAAGACTGTTTCTAAACCATCGTCTTCAGTGCATTTTTAAAGCAGGTCTTGCCTCGGCTTCCATCCTTAGTGTTCTTGTTGGTAGAATATTTTTCAAGCAGACCTAAAAGTAAGATAGTGTAAAATTTTTAATCTTCTAACATATTTTTTCTATTAAAGGGCTTTTTTCTTTTTTCTTTTTTTTTTTTTAAAGAGAGAGGGACAGTGAGAGAGACAGGGAAAGAAACAACTTTATTTAGTTTTTCTCACATGGCCTTTGTTGCTCCAACACTAACACTTAGTTATGTACATGTGCTGGGGTTTGAACCCGGGTCCTCATGCTTGCCAGACAAGCACCAAAACTGCTGAGCCACCGTTCCAGCCCTAAGGGTTTTTTTTTTCAATACACGAAAACTTTTGTCTACACTGAAACATGACTGGCATATTAATTAGCCCATTTAGTCATTTTGTGTTAATTTGACAATATTTTTTGGGCTGAAGAAAGAAAAACCTATTACTTTTAGAGGCTCTACCTTCTAAAAAGCTTGGAACTGATACAAGCATCCCGCTGACTGAGGCACTTTTGTATCCCCATGCCTGGGAAAGAATGAGGCACCTTTGTCAATTGAATAAATAATTGGGATCCCACTCATTCCACACCTAGCTCAAAATCTTCTCCCGTGAAGAATCCTCTAGCCACCAGTCTGTGCGGATTTCTGACCTCTCAGGTGGTTGATCACCTTATACAGTATACATTCATCTCCCTGTTTGGGTTTGACTTAGAGGTGGGCCACTCACAAACCTGCTATACTGCCTCATAGCTACAAACTCCTGCTCAGTACCACTTCTGGGTAAGCATAAGATGTAAATTCGCCTCAAATCCAGGAAACCAAAGGCTTTTCTGAAATATGTTTGAAGATTCCCATCGCTCCTGAATCTCAGTGAAACTGGGATAAAACCACTCTTCATCAAGTTCATACTAATTCCTGAGCTAACCACAAATGGAATGCAAAATCCCAACCAGGCTCTGGGTAAAGAGCCATGAGATCGCCATCTGTCCAGCTGTCTGTGCTTTGATCAGCTGCTTAATGAGAGATCTCCGGGAGTCCCCCATTTAAGTGAAAAGCACTATGGTAGGTACTAAGCACGTCAACCAGTTCATTCAGATCCATGATTCATTCATTACTTGTTGAGCACCTATTTATGTGTAAATAATCAGCCATGAGCTGCGGAAAGAGACATGAATAATACTACCTCTGATCTCCAGGAGTTACAGTCCATTAGGAGAGACTGACATCTAAATATTTATTAAGCAATGTAAGAAATACGAAAACAGACAATCACTGAGAACTACAAGCCTTCTGAGAAAGAAGTAGCTCAGTTGAGAGGGTAGGGAAATTTTTCAGAGTAATTGATATAAGCGTTAAGCTTTGCAAAATGAATAGGATTTTTATCTGATGTAAAGTAAGGAAACAGCAGGCTGGACAGTGAAAGCACGGGCAATGCTAGGGCCGGCTGGAACAACCACCCCTGTTAACATCTTGGCTGGAATTCACTCATCAAGTTTTTAAGTCCTTAGGTGAAATGAAGGCCCTGAAGGAAAAGTCACAGAGCAGAGGAGATGCGAATAGGGAGGAGGAGCAAGATAAGGCCCTCCACTGAGCAGCCTCCGGAGGGACTGGGCATTGTGCACGCTCCCGGTGGAGCTGCTTTGAGAAGTCGCTTTTTTCTAATTCCCACAAAGACACTATGAAGGCTTACTGTGGCGCTACTGGAAAACAAAATTTGATATTCATACAAAAAACAAAGAGCTGAGTGGGGACAAATTCTACCAGTTTTGTAATTGAGATAAATTGGTGCCAGCCCCAGGCAGCCTGCCATGGTCTGTCTGATCATGTGTCTGTGGGACCATTAGCCCACAGGTGCCATTGGGCTGCTGGCAATCTAAGGCATTCCTCCTGGTGAGACATCCCTCACCTTTACATCATATCAAGCTACATCGAGGTCTAAGTTTATGGGTGTCTGTCTCCCAGGACATGGTTGCTAGTGACAGGGAAGCTGACAATTAATCTTCAATTTTTAAATCTTCAATTGACACACAGTATATATACATTTATGGTTTAAAGTATGATTTCAATATATGTACACAATATGTAATGATCAGATCACAATAACATCCATTACCTCCAACTTATATCATTTCTGTGTGTTAGGAACATTTAAAATTCTCTGCATAGCTTTTTGAAATATGCAGTAATTATCAACCATTGTCACTCTCCCATGCTATAGAACATTAAAAGTAATTCCTCTCCAGGCACAGTGCTGGATGGCTGTAAACCCAGTGGCTCAGGAGGCTGGGTAGGATGATCACAAGTTCAAAGCCAGCCTCAGCAACTTAAGCCCTAAGCAACTCAGTGAGACCCTGTCTCAAAATAAAAGATAAAAAATGGATTGGGGATGTAACTTAGTGATTGAGTGCCCCAGGGTTCAATACCCAATGCCAAAATAATAATAATGATGATAATACATTCTATTTAACTGTACCTCTATACCCATTAACCATATTCTCCCCCTTCACACCCACCCCCAACACTTCCCAGTCTGATGACCACTATTCTACCCTCTACATTTTTTAGCTTTCACATGCTAGGACATGAGATATTGGTCTTTCTATGCCTGACTTACTTCAATATAACAGGCATCCTTCACGACCATCCACATTTTCAATTGCAATTTTAAAAATGGAAAATTGTAAATGACTATAAAGCATACATTTTATTAGTTTGGATTGTAAGTGCCTCCCCA
>PVKS010004039.1:0-59350 GCA_004027875.1 Aplodontia rufa
AGCTGCCCCAAGGGTCAGAGGCGGCAGAGGCCGATGTGGTATGCAGCAAGCCCCAGAGAGAAGGTGACCCACCTTTAGCAGGCCATAGGGCTGAGCCAAAAAGAGAAAATGCCCCGAGGCGGGGGAGATCCCCAGATTGGACTTGAGCTTTTTCTAAACAAAGTTCCTGATTAGCTACTTTCCATAGTAAATATTGCCCTCCAGAAAGATAAGCCCTTGCTAGATTACCCCAATCAAAAGGAGTGAGGTTATAACTGCCTATGGAGTTCAGCATGGAAAGAGTAAATGCTGCTTGTACTCCATAAGTCACAACTGCTTCTTTTAACTGTTTAACAAGTTTTATATCGAGGGGCTGGTGGTATCTTTGCTGGTTTTGATCCTCCAATACCGGAAAGAAGGATCGAGACTCTACTTCATCCCAACGAGTACGAGCGGTTTTCCCAGCATAGCATGAACAAGCGCCTCCACATGGCTCCAGATTATAAACTGGTGACGCAGATGGAGTTAAATGGAGCTGAGAAAACCGCTTCTCCAGATCCTCCCCAGACATCTCTGGTTCAGTATCACTTTCTGTCTCCGAGTCTGACGACTCATCTCCTCTTTCTGAGGCTTGGCTTAATTCCTCTTTTATCTCTTCAAGAATCTGTGTAACCTCCCTAAATTGTTCCCTCATATTCGAGGGCTTTGAATCCAAGCAGGAGCGTACTAAAGACCATATAGGCAAAGTCCCTATGGGGATCGAATTCTTTTTATTGTTCTTATGTAACTCCTCTCCCAAATGCTCCCATTGAGGGATATTCAGGAGCCCCTCTTCCAAGAACCAGGGACAACATTTCTCCACCGTTTTGAGGAACGCTCGGGTGGTGGCCATTTTTAGAGGCGTTCCATTCTTTTTTAACAGCTCCTTAAGAGGCTGTTCCACTCTGATCCGTGATATTTCTGATCCCATTGTTAACCTTAAGCCCTTCCAAGATAACTATCACAAAAATACACAGAAACCAAATACACAACAATATTACAAACACACAAAGACTTACAACTTGACACAAATTCGACTACTAAAGGCCGTCCGAAGCTGTCTTGCAGCCACTTGCTTAGTCCCTTGGGAGGACTCTTCCGTTTAGTCCCTTGGGAGGACTCTTCCGTTGAGTCCCTCAGGAGGACTCTTCCGTTGAGTCCCTCAGGAGGACTCTTCCGTTTACCTCGAGGTCCCTACTCCTGTTCAAACAGGGTCTGCTAATTAAATTTCAACTTGCCATTAATACTTACAATTGGTTTTCACTAGTCCCCGTACAGGCCACCAGCTCGCCGCGTTCGACCGGTGAAGTGGCAATAACAACACGTACACGCTTGTTGCTTGCTAAGATCTCTCGCGCGCTCTCTCTTTATTCAGGAAGTTGCACCGTTTATATAGGGCAGGTAACCCAATCAGCAGGTTGTTGCTATGAGGAAGAAAACTCTGCTGCCGGCTCCTATTGGTTGCCTCTAGGTGGTCAGATATTGCAAGCATACGAACCAGGAGCAGCACGAGGTCAGCTGACTTGGCTTGGCCAGCTGCCAGCCGCCATCTTAAAGCTGCCTGTGTGGCATGGGCCCCCGGGTGCCGCCCGCCACAATTTCTCTCATCTGTTGATACTAGAATTTATGTTGAAGCAGTAGGACAGACAGCTGACCTAACAAAACCTCAAATTGAATGACTTTCAGTGCAACAGGGGGAAAGCTCCCTAGGTAACTTGGAGGTGTAGGGAAGGGGATGGGGAGGGGGGAGGGTATATGAAGAACTCATAGGAGTCTGGTGATGGGGAAGATGGGGGAACCATCCCAGAAGCCAATGTTATTCCTCCACTAGATACCCATTTAACACATGAGTTCTTCTGAGGGAAACTGCAATAGATGAAACCCATAGTAGTTTATCTATGCGTTGGCATTACCCCTGGATAACAAAGTTTATACACATTGATTGCTACTGTTTTGACAATGTTTTCCCCTCATCTGTATCCTGTATCGCTATATACTTCTAATAAATGTGAAAAAAAATTTTCTGGTGCTTGGATAGAGGCACTTCCAGGGTGAGGTTACTGGAGGGCCTGGCTTTTGCTGTTATCAGCTGGAAATTAGATTCCCATGAATCCTCCCAGTATTCTTATCATATGGGAGACAGGGTGGCATGGAGACCTTTACCACCACTGCTACTTATGAATAACACCTTTTGTCTTTCTTGGGTTGAGACCATGCGTGCTTTTGTAACCACCTGCCCAGACTCCTGTCCTACTTCATCCAAGGCTCAGCAGTCACTGGCAATCTTGTGGATTCCAGGGCAGCTGCAAGGAGAGCTCATTTATCCTGGGGGCATGGCCACCCTGAACTCCTGGCACCTGGGGGAGATGCTGCTTGAAACTCCAGGGTTCTGAGGCCCCCACCAGCCCAAAACACTAGTGGCTCCTGGGGCAGTCTCTGCCCCAAATTTTTGGTGCCTGAGAAGTACTCCAGCCTGGAATGGGCATGGCTTCTGGGAACAACTCTGCCTTGGACTCCCAGGGCATGAGGCAGTTAGATTATGGGGCTCCTGGGGCAGTCAGTGGCCTATGATGTCGCACCTGGGACAGCCTCTGTCCCAAACTCACAGCTCCTGGAGCAGCTGCCTAGACCACCCCCTTCTCAAGACAGTGATCTCCTCAGCTCTTCAGGGCTAGTTTGGAGGCATGTCTAAGGTATGTGCACTAATGCAGACCCTGCAAGCAGCCAAGGAGCATGATCCCTTCTGACAGAAGGATTCTCTGTGCCACTTTGTCCTTCCTGTATTTTTGAGTGTTCTTTTCTCCCTCTGTGCCAAACTGGCAGCACAGTCACTGGTGGTGGCCCTTGCAGCAAGAGCTGCTTGGCCCCCTATGTGGTTATTCCAAGCCTCTGAGTTTCTAGTTTTCCTTTTCATCTACTAATGAGTGTCAGTGAAATTTTACTGTTCACCTCGCAGAAAGGCACTTCTTCCTCCATTGGAGTCCTGCTTCCTGGATAGATTCTACATGCAGACCTCCTGCCAGTTGCCAGCTTCCACCCAAGATTGATTTTACCAGTTTTTAAACTGACATTGGCCCAAGCAGCAGTAATTTAGAAAAAAAAAAAAAGATTTTCACATGACTGGATTTCCTCCATCATCTGTAGGAGGCTGAGAAAATGAATCTGAAATCCATTCAGTTATGGACACACCTGGACATAGATTGCTTAAATGACAAAGTGCTTAAAGTTGCTTTTCAGGAAAAGCCTCCAGAAGATACTCATGGATAATTTGAAATCGGATTTTTAAAAAATGGATATGCATTAAAGAAGATAGCTTATCAGATCATTGACCTTTTGACATCAGAAGCTCAAAATCCTACACGAAAACCTAACTTCTCCCAAAAAAGAGAAGTGTGCCCTGTTGACATGGTGACATCAACAGACATGATGATCATCTACACCTTTGCAAATGAACCCTAAAAGTTCCCCCTCTTGACATGTAATTGAGTAACTGCTTCTCCTCTATTTCTATAAATTTTCCCATTACCAGCTGATTGTAGAGGCAAATGTTAGCTCTTTTCTTTTGCTCCTGGTCTCCTTGTGGGTTGATCTCACAATAAAGCTCCCCCGCACCCACACACACTGCAAAACTAGTGCTATAGCATTGGCTTGGCTTCAAAGTACGTTGGGCAGTAAGCCCTTGTTTGGTATCAATCTGTGAAAAGAGAAATTAATATTGATGTGATATCTTCTTGTACACACAGGTTGAAAAGCTGCACTCTACCTGATGAGTATAGCATCACAGGCACATTATGTCCAGCTTCTAAGGGTGACCTTATCAATGATATAAAGAATATTGTGCCAAAAGAAATCCTACAGACTCTCTTTTTGAGCAATCTTAGCACACACATGCAGAGGCTTCTAAAAGACAACTGACCAGCATCTTTTATGAATTGACATGTTGACCCATATCCAAGTGGGTCTTCAATGTGGTAGAAACTCTTAATTTTTAAGTGTTTAACTAACTGATATGTGCTGAGTTAAAGCACTTAAATGACAGTTTATATTTATGACATTTGGTTGATAATTATAGATAGTATTTCTGCATTTAAATATCTTTCTCTTTTTAATTCTTGCTATAGATATTTTCATACTACGGTGTTGTTTTACAATTATGTTTTTTTAGAGGTTATTTTCTATCCATCATTCATCCCTAGTGCTTAACATAGTGCTCAAAAATATCTTCAATTAATGTTTATGACTATCACACTAAGTAGGTAGACTAACTCTAGAGTGTTCTAGAAAATTCTCTGCAGTTTGAAAAACATCATAATTGCAAATATTTCCATTAACTCACACAAAAGAACATTCTTCTCAAACAATAACTGCTTTCATCTGTGTTCATCTTCTCAAATTCCTCTTTGTTGAGATAGATATTTTGGCAGGGGTGGTGGTGTGGTTTGTGTTTCAGGATATAGAGAATTTTCATTTCACAACTCAGAACTTAAAATTTCTTAAGAAGAACTTCCAGTTGGCTCTAAACCACTGAATAGTTGTTCTTTCCCTCTGGCTATTGTCAATAATGTATATTTGGCCTAAATGAATCCTCTAGTTGAATTGTAATTTAAAATTTTAAAAAAATGAAGCAAAGTTGAGGGGAAAAGTCATGACACATCTTTTCGTTGCCTTTAGACAGGCTCTCTTCTTCTTTGGCACAAGTAATTATTATAATGATGGTCAACACTTTATAACCAAGTGGACAGAGAAGAAATTTTTGAAAGGATTATTATCATAGTAAAGTCTATTGTAATTAGTAATATTAGGAAATGAATAATGCTATTACTCCATCTATAATATTTCTTTGAAGTACTTTTCTCCCTTTAAACTATGTATTTTTTTAGGTTGTATCATCTAGATAATTATTTCCAACAAGTTAAGCCTAGCCTTCTTTTACTATTATCATTTATAAATGGATAGAAACTAATTTGCTGGTTCCTGAATAAATTGTTTCCAAGGAAATAAAATTGATGCGATATATTTAGAATTCTTTCCTATGAAGAATTTTTCTCTGATTAAATTCTATTTTGTAGTCTCACATGCTTTTTTCTGAATACATTTCTTTTTAGATTTTCTGCATATTGAATTCCCGGTGTTTAAAATTTTTCTATGAAACAATGTTCTCTGTTGAGACTTGGCTTTTTCCCCGGGGCTTTTCTAATGCTCAGTGCTTATTGTTGTTATTACTTCTCAAGTGTTTCTACAACTCAGGGTTTAATGTCTGGTAACCTTTATCCTTTAATTCACTAATCTTTGTACTTCCAAAGGTATCATAAGAGAAAATCGTATTGATGGAGAATATAGCCATTGGATTTTTAAGAGCTTCATTGTGTAAAGAAACATTATCACTGATCCGAAGCTGCCCTGTATTCCTCCCATCATGCACCTCTTTACCTTCACACCATGCTAAGATTTGTCCCTAGTGGTTGGTGCTCTTGCAGGAAGCAAGCTATGCAAACACAACTTGCCAATTATTCTCACAAGCTTAATTCAGGGAGGAAGGAATAATTTTTTTCATTGGATTACAGCCAAATATTTGTTCTTGATCAAGCAGCTCTCCTAGATGCACTGTCCTTCAAACATCCTGTAATATAGTGTGTGCTTAAAAGGTAGTACGTGTATGGGACTAAAACTTAACTTGAGAGGTATTAGTTATAAAATTGAGTAGTCTAAGTGAAAAAAAATTGAAGAAAATGAATGCTGGTAGGAAAACAAAAAATTAGTTAAATCAGCTTAAAGAAAGAAAAATAGACAAGTTTCAACAGTCCCCTCAGCTTGACTCAACTATAGAGAGGGTTCCTCCTCTCATCCTCTTTTCTTAATGGAGTCATTTGAGAACACTTGCAATTGTAAATTATATTTCTATCACCATTAGATGTAAATATTCTCTGAGCTTCCTCCCAGTTTTATGACTCAAGAATGCCTTTCTCAAAGACCTGGAAACCATCTATTTACAATGTAATTGTCAAGAATGATAGGTGTCCTTACCTCCCTGTCTCTTTGTGGAGGAGTCTAACTTCCATAAGCACCAATTAGCAACTCAGGTCCCCTTGTCACCTGGACCAGGCTCCCCACATCTTTCTTTTAGTCTTCCCTTCTTTCATTGCACTGATTCAAACCTTCCAGCCTTTAGTTTCAGTGGAATTGCACTAACTCTCTCTCCTATTGTAGTATTTTTTTATTCCTTTTGCAGTAGTCTTGAATAAAACCATCCTTGTTGCTGTTTAACTTAACCAGTATAACTTTTCTTAGACATTCAATTGCTATTTTACAATTACTCAATAATATTAAAAGTCAAGTATTAATTATAACTCTAAACTCACAACATTGAGAAAATCAGTATCCTTGCTACAGGGAAAGGTGGCATTAAATCAGGTAGCCATTCCGTTGGTTTAAGATCTTCTGTTTAACTCCCTTCCACATTGATTCAACAAAAATCCTAGCAGTGGTAGAGGAGTTCATGTCAATTGGGGACCATGAAAGAGCACCACTTTGATCTCTATAGAGTTATTCTAAATTTTGCACTTCAGAGAAAAAAACTTGTAATCATTTGGTTGTAAACTCCATGTAATAAATGAACAATGGAAAAATAGGTAGATTTCCAAAAGGGGGAAGAAAGAGGATCTGAAATGTCCTGTTATGTGAATCAGATGTATCATAATAACCTCGGGATGTCCCTGTGTGCTGGGGCTAATTCTGTAGGTGCAAACTGAAACAGAGAACTCTAGAGATGGACTACATCAGGCCAATTAAAGAATTAAAGTCACAATTTACTGTGATATAGCAATTTTTTACTTCTCAAAGAAATACTATTTAAAAGATTCTTCTGAAATCCTTCTAGTCATCACCAGTAAGATGATTAGCTCCTGCTACAGCATTTTGGACTCAACCATAAAAGATGTCAACCTCGGATGAAATCGACCTACTCAAGTAAAAAGAAAATTACATTTATTTGGGGCTAATTAGGATTGCAATCCAAGAAAACACAGATTCAAGCATTTTGAAAAAGTGCTCTGAGATTTTACAAAACTGGTGTTACAGACATAGCTGTTCAGTTGATCCCCAGCCTCTGGCTGGGGGTGGGGTTTCAGCCAACACATGTGGCCATGGAGGCTGGCTGGGGACAGGGTGTCGGGCAGTTTGCCTGTGAAAAGAGCAGCCAATCAAGATGCTGGCAGACAAGCTCCAATAGTGTTTCTCGAACACTGATGATTGATGAGTCCACCAGCCAATCTCCGAGAGGCCATCACTACTAACTCCTCTCATTTTCCCAAACTGTAAAAGCAGCTGCCCAGCCGAGGTGGAACACCATTTTCCCTTGCATGCCACTTCCTCTACCTGCTCATCATTTCCCCTGCTCGCTCTCACTATGATGGCATAGGTGACTTTGGCCCTGGAGTCGCCAATCCCAATAAAGGGTTTTGCTCAGCCATTCTTAGGTCTGTCTACCTTTTTGAGCACCTGCACCTGGATTTACACCTGTGGTTTATGATTCTTACAATAGTCTTAAACTGTGAGCATATTGGAAATCACATCTTGTTAGAACCTGGGACCTGTGCTGACAGAAGTGCCTGTCTTTAAGAAGGGCATTTGGTGCAGTCTCAGTTTCTGGGTAGTTTGGAAGGAGAGTCCCTGCTACTGAACTTGAGTAAAGGTAAAGAATGTTTGAAAGTACAACTCCTCTCAGAGGTGGGTACATCTTGCACTGACTTCTGTGGCTCTGCTGTATATGTGTTGATTAACAATGGCCTCCTGGCTCCATTTTTAAGTGACCGGAACCAATAACACCGTTTTTTCACCCCTGATGGAGGCAGTGAGACCAAGACACAGCTCACCTCTCAGAAGCCAAATGTTTCACAGAAGTATCAACTTCTGTATGTTGGATTCCTCCCTTCCCTATGATTTTTTTTTAATGAATTGAAAGATCTTTACCTAAAACACTTTGTAAATTGTAATTAAATCCTCAAAACTGACCATAAAAACCAAGAGTGGGATACTCAATACCTGCAGTTTGCTCCTCTAGGGAACATGTCCCCTTATCATTTGTGTCCATTATAGAAGCTGATACTCCATCCAGATATAACATTTTGGATGTTTTTCAATATTTGATGAAGAAACCAAGTGAGAACACATAATTCCCAAGGAGTTTCTTAAGAAGTATGCCAAAAATAGGCTTTACAAGAGGAAAAGAGCAAACTTCTCATCCTTCATAACTGTAGGTGACATCAATACCTTGTCTAGGGACAGAATGTTAGTAGGTTGAACTGTGTGTGGCAAATCTGATGATACACATGGTTTTTATTTTGTGCAATTCTGTGTACTGAGGATTGAACCCAGGAGCACCCTTCCTTTTGAGCTGGAACTACAGCCCTTTATATTTTGAAACAGGGTCTCCCTAAGTTGTTGAACCTGGCCTTGAAGCTTGAAGCTTCATGTGCATGAGTCTCTGGGATTATGGGCAAGCACCATAATTCCTGGCCTTTATTAATTTTTAATGATTTAAGTTTTCATGATTGTTGCTTTTTCTTCCTAAAGTCTAGTTGCTATACATGGATATAATTAATATCCATTTTTTTTTTTTTAAAGAGAGAGGGACAGTGAGAGAGACAGAGAAAGAGAGAAACAACTTTATTTAGTTTTTCACATGGCCTTAGTTGCTCCAACACTTAGTTGTGTACGTGGTGCTGGGGTTTGAACCCGGGTCCTCATGCTTGCCAGGCAAGCGCCGAAACCGCTGAGCCACCGCTCCAGCCCCATTAATATCCATTTTGTAATATAGCCTTTGTCAGGACACTGTAACACATTGAGCTTGATTGATTGATTGATTGATTTTTAGCCTGTGCCAGGATTTCTACTCAAGCCACCAATGCTGTGATATTTTTTTTCCCACTGTTCTTGAGAAGTTTATAGTACAGAAAGGTAATCATTTGTTATAGTGGTTTTTTGTTTTTATTTTGAAATCTTATTAAACAGACATATCCCTTTTTTCAAAAACAATGTTCTAAAGAAATTGTATCACTTTTTTTCTCATAGTGGTTTGGAGATTTCATACCTTGTAACCCCCACTACCCAATGAACATGATTTATGAGATAGTAAAAGAGAATCAAAATGACATAGCTGGGTCCAAATGCAAGCTGAACATTTCTTGGACAGAATCAGAACACAAATTCAAAACTTTAATTTTTCCTGGAGCTGTGTAGGATGTCTAACTTTGTGATGTAGAGTGAACAGGGGAGTCTATATCTTACATAGGTGTTTCAGTCAGCATTTTAGTAGCTGTGACGAAAATACCTGGCCAAAACCAATTTTAGAGAAAGAAAAGGTTTTTTGGGGACTCAGAGTTTTAGAGTTCTCAGTTAATAGAAGGCTGACTCAATTCCTTGGGGCTCAACATGAGGCAGAACATCATGGCAGAAGAGTGTGGCAGAGTAAAATTAGTCAAGGCATTGGAATCTGGAAACAGAGACTCCACTGGTCAGATACAGAATACATACCTCCAAGGCACGCCCCTAACAACACATCTCCTCCAGCCACACCCTATCTGCCTTCAATTACCATCCCTATCAGGGGATTAATTCACTGATTGAGTTAAGGCTCTCATAACCCAGTTCACCTCTAATACTTCTTACATTATCCCACACATGAGCTTTTGGGGGACATCTCATGCAAGCTATCACATTCCACCCCTGGCCCCCAAAAGTTCATGACAATCTCACAATGCAAAATAGATTTAGATCATTTCCATGAATCCCCATAGTCTTAACAGTTCTAAGATTGCCAAAAAGTGCAAGTCTGAAGTCTCCTCTGAGACTTAAGGCAAACTCTCAGCACAAGCACCTGTAAAAATCAAAAACAAGTTACAAGTATCCGATAAATAAATGCACAGAGGAAACATTTCCATTTTATAAGGGAGAAATAAGGGCACAGCAAGAAGGGATGGGACTAAAGCAAGACTGAAATCCAGTTGGCCAAACAAACCCTGCAGCTCCATGTCCAGCATCCAGAGCACGTGGCATTGGGATGTTCTCTCTGAAGGTGTTGTGCAGCTCTGCCCCTATGGCCTTGCTGGTTGCAGCCCACGTAACATCTCTGTGCTCAATTCCTGCAGCTTTCCTTGGCAGTGTTTCCATGGTATGGGCATTTCTTTCTTCTTCTTTTTTTTTTTTAATAACTTTTTTTAGTTTTTCACATGGCCTTAGTTGCTCCAACACAAGCGCTGAAACCGCTGAGCCACCGCTCCAGCCCGGTATGGGCATTTCTTAATCTCAGATGTCTCCACTGCAGCTGCAGCTTCCTCTCACATCTCCGTGCATCACTCTCTCAAGGACTACCCACAGGAACTCCAACCTTGCTGCACTGTGCCTGGCCTCCAAGGCCTTCCTTTGAAATCTCTGTGGAAGCCTCCATGACCCCCTAAATCCAAGATCCTATATTCATGCACAACCAGCACCTTGTGGTTGAAGTCAAGGTCCACTGCCATCTTGAACAGTCAGCAAACCTCTAGGGACCAGGACTGCAGCAGCCTCTAAGAGCCTTGGTGGCTGAGCATGGTGAAATTGTTAGGGGACAGACAGATGTGGAAACATGAGGTTAAGAGAAGAAGCCTATGAAATGGGCCCACTTTGCTGACCCCCACATGCTTTCTTTTCCAAAAAGCAATTTACCTGTAACCCTGCCTGGCCTAAGTTAAGCTATGTCATGTTCTTAAACAAACTGTTATCTGCCAGAGAGATGCAGGCTCCAAATAATGTCTGTAAGAAGAACCCAAGCTATCCTGAAACAGGAGTCTTCTGTGATTAGATCCTGAAACTCAGGGAGATAAGGATAATTCCTCTTAACCATAAAATTTATTAGAATTTATGGTTAAGAATCCAATTAGAACAGGTCAGCATGGACCAAGGTGATCTAGAGTTTCAATGGCAGTGAGGACTTGAAAATCTGAAGCCATCTTGCTGTCAGTCAAAAGTCATATGGTGGACCTGGACAAGACTCTCTCTAAATGTCTCTGGGATCCCTAATAAAATTGGAGTGCAGGAGAGGCACATAGTCCATCTCTTCCCTGAGAGGTCCCATTCTCTTCCTTGAAAGTGTCCCCTTTCCCTTTCTCTATCCCTTCAATAAACTCATTCCCGTTACTCTGAGTGACATATTTGAAATCTTTCTGACTTGATTGTAAGAATTGGGGTTTGAAGAGGGTCTTTGAGGGGCCTCAGTTTCCCAGAAGTTCCCAACTCTGTAACAAAATTATTTCCTAGTGTCCCTGTGCCAGCAGGGGCCCCCACTGGATCTCTGTGCAAAGGAATTTTTACTTTTACTCCCTGGAGCTGAGATGGATGTGATCTTGTCAATTCCTGAGATTCCCTCAAGCCATCTTTCTTATTGTCTCTGGGCAAAGTCTTTAACATTTCTTTAGTGGCATTAATGTCCTTAACAACTATTACTTTTTCGTCCCAATTTTATTCCCAGCTTTGCAATTCAAGATTTTCAAATCTTTTTGCTCCCAATTATCACAATAAACTTGGCTAAAAGCCACCACCATGACACTGCATGAATACTATGTTGCTTAGAAATTTCTTCTACTAGATTAAGAAGTTCATCACTTTTAAAATCAGCCTCACAGAAAGTCTCAGAACATGGGCATAATATAGACAAATTTTTTTTAGCCAGAATGTAGCATGAATGGCCTCTGCTCCAATTTCCAATAGAATCCTCCTTTTTCTCTGAACCCTCATGAGCCCTGTCTTTGCTGTCAACAATCTTATTGGTGTTCTGATCTTCTGAGCACTCACCAGAATTGTCCATTAAGCTCCATGTGCAACAATTTAAAGCAGTTTCAGCTTGCCATCCTAAATATCTCAAAATTCCTCCCATAAATTCCAAAGAGCTCCAAAAGCTTCTGAACCACAGGGTCAGGTTAGTCATAGCAATGACTCCACACTTGGTATCAATTTCTGTTTTAGTCAGCTTTTTCATTGCTAGGACCAAAGGACCAAAGGACCTGACCAAAACAATTTTAGAGGAGGAAAAGTTCATTTAGGGGCTTGAGTTGGAAGAGGTGGAAGAGGGCGGTGTAGGAAAGTGGCTAAAGGTATTGCACCAAAAGGCAGAGAAAGACAGAGAGAGAGAGAAAGAGAGAAATTCCACTTGCTAGATTCAAAATATATATATACCCCCAATGTCTCACACATGAACTTTGGAGGACACCTCACATCTAAACCATAACCATGGGAAAGTGATCAGTAGTGCTCTACAGAGATAATTCAGGACCCACTACTTGAAACCACTTTTTGGATGGCAGAAGTTGCATTATGATGAAAAGAGTCCCAAAATACTATGACACACGTTGCCTAAGTCCATAGCCTATGGTAGCTTATACATCTAGGAAGGCAGGAGGATTCAGATTCAGGACCTGAGCTGAGCCACCTTCTGACTTTGTGGTTAATTTTGTAGGATCTCTGACATTATGTTGATCTGAAGTAAAAACAAGTCAGCATCCAGAACAGGACTCCCAATAAAATCAATTTTATTAAAGAACTTGAAAACCACGTTCAAATTGGGATGTTTAAAATATTCAGAATAATTTATAATTTCGTAATTGCATTAATTGAATCTATAATAATCACTTTGTTTTAAGAAATCATAAAAAAGAAATGAAAAGATAAAAGTAGGGATTTTATGCTAAAATAACAGTTTAAATATCAAAAGCACCTAAGAATTTAAACTTTATTATGAAGTTATGAATTATAGACTGGGATTAAAAAACTGGTAGCAAGGCACAGAAGAAGTTTTCAATAATCATTAGTTTTGTTTTTTGTGAGTTTTTTTTTTTTGGTAGTTGTTCTTATTTTAAAGTTGAAGATTTCTCAAACAAAAGGTAGTTTTTTTTTTCAAAAATGAAAAGAAAAGAATTAGAAAAGCCTAATTTCACCCTTCCTTTTTATTTTCACAGATGATTAATTCCATTATCTTTTTTTTTTTAAAAGAGAGAGGGGCAGTGTGAGAGACAGAGAGAAAGACAAAAATCAATTTTATGTAGTTTCTCATCTGGCCTTCATTGCTCTGACACTTCGCTGTGTACGTGGTGCTGGGGTTTGAACATATGTACTGGCCTGTGCCAGGCAAGTGCAGTGACCACTGAGCCACCACTCTAGGCCCAATTCCATTATCTTTTGTTTTTTGCTTTTATGGTTTTATGATTGCTTGTAGGTAATTTTATTTCCTTGGAAAATTAATTAAATGTCAAGAATTTAACTGGGATTTCTACAAGTTGTACTATGTTTTGTGTAATTGATCCTCCTCCTGTTTGTAAATGATCTATTATTTCATTAGCTTTGGAATACATTTTCTTTATTTTATTCTATGATTTTGTACTATTTGTATTTATTTAATTTTGCCCATATAGATCATGTGTTATCCTTGGCTTAATCCTTGAGGCTGCCTACTCAAAAGGACATTCAGTGTTTTTCATGTGACTGCAAATTGCTTTTGATAGTCTTAAAGTACGAACTTGAAAAGATCAGACAAAAGTAAATTATTGGCACATATTTCCTCCACTAATAGAAATTTCAGAAATTAATTATCCTGGATATCATTTAAATCCTACAGTTTCTGTTATTTTTTAAATGTCTATACTCTATGACATATTTCCACTTCATAGAAGGTATTTTTAACAAATTACAATTTTCAAATATGTAGTGCTATGGTATGTTGATTATGTCTTTGAAATTTTTCTGTATTATTTACTATTTCCTTAAATTCTTTGCAAATTTTGATTGAAAGATGTTTATGATTTAAGCTGGTTCCTAGACATTTTCAATATTGTTTTCTCCCCTGTATTTTTAAAATAAACCCTAATAATATTGATTCCTACAGTGTATTCATTTGTTGATATAAATATTACTTCATTGTTTTATAGGTGACCCACAATATGAACTCACCATTTTTTACACATGCAATTATATTTCAATTATTTCCTAAAATTTTTAATATATTTTTCATGGACATTCAACCCATTGCTTCTTAAGGATACCTTTTTCTAATGGTGATTTTCGCATGGTTTTGCTATACAGTTTATCACAAACATATTATAATAATGCTTGATTCATATTTATTCTGTTCATTTTTCTTTTGTTTCCAAACTTAGCTTTAAAAGCGTAGTTTTTAATTCTGTCTCATCATATCCACGTATGTATAAGTCTTATGTCTTTAGCAGTTGTATGCTATATGTAGATGGACTTTTTCCTTTGATAAATTACATTGATTTCATTTATATTTTCTTAATTAATGCTGCTGCCTAAATATATAAAGGTTCTGAATATCCATTTTGACTTGGTTTATATATTCAATTAATCATGTTAAATTTATTACCAATTTCATGATATCTGGTATATGCTTTCCAAGGTAAGAAAGCTGTCAATTACTTTAAAAACTAAGCGTCAAATACCCATTCTAAAAAGAATTTTGAGACTCTGATTCATACACATTGACTTTAATCCTTAATTGAATAATTACAGCTTAATTCTGGTTCTGCTAGAAAGATTATATATAATGCTTTCTATTATAGATTTAGAGCTATTGAGTCTCTGACTCTGGATCTGTATATTTTTGTAGGAGATCTAATTCTTTGTCTTGTTCAATTGGTACATTATAATTATCCATAATAGTGGAATAGTTACGCCAATTTTGTAAATGCTCATGGCATATTTTAATCAAGATTAATCCCTGTTCTTTCTCTTTATCGCCCCTATTCTTTGTATTCACTTGCTCTACCAATCTCCCATATATTATAATTTTAATTGGTACACTGCATTTATATATAAAAGCTATATTCCTTGTTGCATATTTGTACATGGACATAGAATTTTCCTACTATGGGCCTTAGTTTCTATGACTTCCTTGGGCTTCCTTTTGCTTTAGTATTTTTCTTTAAAATTACTAGTCTAGCTGAGCTAGGACCCCATAACCCATTACCTAGCATACAGCCTATTTTCAATACCTAGGAAATCAAACTCAGATTCATTCAGAACCAATTTTTTATTACTTTAAACCCCTGTGTGATGGAAAATTCTGTTATGTATAAAATTGTAGCACTAACTAATGATGCATTCATATGATATCAATTTAAGAACATTACAGACAATTCCATATTAATATTTAAAGTAGTTGATGTGACAAACTTTCTTTGTGTTTATTTTTTTCTTTGTGTTTATTAACTTATTAATTCATTACATCTAAGTTGGACTTCACATCCAAAGCATAAGGATGACTATTATATCTAAGAGCACTATTTTGGGGACACTATATACTAAAACTGTTTCATTGATTTTAAATAAGATTAATATAGAAACCATTTTCATAGAAACCAAACTGAGAATATTTTAAAGATATCTCACAATATTCACTTTGAAATTTTATCCCACATTGAAGTACTTTCAAAATTTGTCTTTAATTGCTAATCAGTGTCCTCTTCTAATAATTAATCCTGTAAATTTTTAAACAAATTGAAATTATGTTCTGGTGAAATAAATGAATTAAAATTCATAGATTTCCTACATTTTAAAGTACTTTGAATAAAATTTTAAACAATTCAATACATTTCTAAGGTATTCAGTAATAACTTTTGTACATGCATATGAACCTTACTCAATTCAATATGAATTACTGTTTTGTCATGAAACTAGTCATAACCTGTGGAACCCTTTTCTTCCAAGTTTCTTACTTTTATCTGGTTATCTGAGCCTATCTGCCATTAGAAAACATTGAACATTTTTTGTATACTCATAGTAGTAATAATGCCACGAAAATTACCCAAGATAACAGATAATGAAACAAATCAGTATGTAATTTGCATCTAATATGCATCTTACATGCAATGCATATATTACATTGTCATATTGTCAAGAAATATATACATTTTTGTTATTCCTATGTATAGTATTTGCATTTTCTTATTTATTGTGATCTAAAGTGGGGTCCAGGGACTGGTGATTTGAGTGAAAGATTTGTTACTGAGGACAACAACATAAGTATATGAACAGTAGACATTTAGAATCTTTACAGCCATATAGTATGTGATTAACATATATAACTCACTCAATGAATTATGAATGCAAAATAATATCCATGCATAAGCTGCGTAATAGTTGCCAGAAGTAAGTAGAAACATATTATAATATATGATATTTCTGAGTTAGTCATATATAATATAAAAATCTAATTAAACAAGAAAATTTAAATGTAGCATTTTGTTAGTTATGCTCTTAATTATTCTGATTTTTAGAGCCTATTTTTCTTACTTATCATTTATTAGTATTGACTCAAATAATGAAGTACATATTATTTTTATACTAATTTAATGATGATAAATAAGATAATTTGGAATTTTTTGTCAAGAAAATACACAATTTTTAGGAACTTGACAATAGAGCAAATGAAGAGGATGACAGTGATTTTGAACAGAAGAAAATCAAAACATTTTATGCTACTTTTACTCAAAAATATTAGCCTTCATATAGCGAGTATAGATTTGTGCCTCAAGCTGATGAAGTGCTAAAAGCAGTACTATTTGTGGAAATATCCTGGCCCATAAAACTATGAACCCATTAGAATTTAAACAGCACTTACATAAAAAATAAAGATATAATTTAAGAACTAAAAGAATTCTTTGAAATAAATTGAATTCTTAATTCAATAATAGTGAAATAAATGACTGTTAGATTTTCATTGCTGTAACCAAAACACTACACATAAACAACTTAGAGAAGGAAATGGTTTCAGAGGTTTTGGCCCCTGGTCAGCTGACTCCAAGGCACAGACAGCGTGCCAGAAAAGGGTGGCAAAGGAAAGCTACACAGCTTATGACAGCAGGTAAGCAGAGAGACAGCAAGAGAAAGGGGCCTGAACAAATTATGCCCTACTCTAGCACGCCCCAGTGACCTCTTCCCTCCATCCAGGCCCCATCTCCTCCTGTCTCTGCCATCTCCTGATAATCCCTTCACGTGATTGATCCATCAAGTGGATTCATCTCCTGATAAATGTTGAACCCTCAAGATCCAATCTTATCCTCTGATTACTGCTGCATTGGGGATCAAGGCTTTAACACATGAGTCTTTGGGAGACATTTCACATCCAAACCATAGAAGTGATTCTTGATTTGATTGCTGATGTAAGGAGATACTCAGTGTTTCACCTGTAAATATAAGTGCTTTATAGGCTTCATATAAAGCAGTACTTTAGATTCCAAGACTAAAACATATTCAGATGGCAAGACAATAGTTAAATATGAAGCAAACTTTTTTAAAATGGGTAAGTCCACAACCAAAAGGAATAGAAAGCTATGTAGTTGTTCCCAGGCTAGAGATTCAGTATCAAAAATATACCAACTCTCTAGAAATTAATCTACAAATTCCACATAATTCTAGTTATATCTGTGGGATTTCCATGTAATTCTAAATAAACCTATAGAATTTCCTAAAATATGACAAATTTCACCCAAAATTCCTGTAGAAAATTAAAAGGCAAGAACCTGGAAATTTTTGAAAACGACATGTGTATCTACTAAATGTCAATCAATTTACTACGAACTTGAAATTATTTCAGCGTAGACAGATTGCCATTAGGGCAGAATCATAGACCAACAAGGCAGAACAGAGCCAAGAAGCAAAGCCCTACAAACAGAAATCTGATATATGATAGAGTGCACATCACACACAATTTAGGAAATGGGAAACCATTTAATAACGTGGGGATGCCTGGTTATCCACCTAAGAAACACATAGATAAAATTACACCATTTTCTCATCATATGTCCATTAATAAGCAGTAAAGTTGAGTTGCCGGAGAGTATTTTACATTTTCCAGGAGAAGTACAGTAGTATGCATTAGACATGAAACTATTGTTACTAAGTTATGTAACTCTAATTACTTAACAAAATGGAAATTGAAGGATCTCTTCTAGCCTAAAAGTTGCTGAGACAGTGCTTGAGCAATTTGAGGAACTTCTGAATTATACACAAAACCTACACATATGAATGTTAAAGGAAAGTTTCTAAATACTTTAGAAAATTATAGAATAATATATTTATGATTTGAGAGTTGGGAGGATGTGCCAAGCACACAACTAAAAAATATTTGGTTGCAGATTCTATAATGAATTCTTTTGTTGTTGTTGTTTGGTACTAGAGATTGAACATTGAATGCAGAAGTGCTTTACCACTAAGCTGTGTCATGAGCCCTATTTATTTTATTTTATTTTTTTAATTTTGAGGCAATGTCTTGCTAAATTGCTGATGCTAACCTCAACCTGTGATCTCCCAGCCTCAGTCTCCCACGTTGTTGGGATTGTAGGTGTGTGCCACATACCCAGCTAAGAATTTACCAAGTTTGATGAGGATAAAAAGAAAAGAGCACTCAACACCTGGTAGTGGTGATGGACAGTGGGTACAGCTTTTGTAAGGGCTAGTTCAAGCAGATATTGAAAACAGAGGCAGTTTCTGATCACTTGGCTCATACAACTCCTGTAGGTTTCCCATTAGATCTCCCCTTCGTAGTGATTTGCCTGCATTGTGAACTTTCTCCTTGTGAAGGTGCAACCTAGTAGTTCATCAAAGACTCAAAGACATTTCTATTTCTTTTCTCCAGTACCCTGCCTATAAACCCATCACCTCAGGATGTCAAACTCCAATTTCTATCTGCTCTCTTTTGTTTGAGTTCACAGCATAAATTTCCTCCAGGTTAAAAAGTCAGGTCCATCACTTTTTTTCTCAGTATTCTCAGCTATTGTACTCCTACACTACTTGTGCTCCAAAATATAGGAAAGACATTTCTTATATTTGCATATATGTAGAATGAATATTTCATGTACTTTATCCTGATCAAACTTGGACATGAGAGTTAAATAGGTATTAATGACATTCCTATAAAGGAAATAAACTTATCAGCTTATATAAGTGTTTTAATCAGCTTTTTCTCTGCCAGGACCAAATGACCTGACAAGAACAATTAGAGGAGGAAAAGTTTACTTTGGCTCACAGCTTCAGAAGTCTCAATCATACATGACCAACTCCATTTCTCAGGGCTCCAGGTGAGGTAGAATAACATGGTGGAAGAGTTGGCATAGGAAACAGCTTAGCACATGGTATCAGGTAGCAGAGATGTCCCTCTCCTTGGGCAAAACATATATTCTAAAGATATGTCCCCCAATGCCCTCCTCCTCCCACACCCTACCTACCTCCACCCTCCACCCAGCTAATTCCTATCAGGGGATTAACACACTGACTAGGTTAAGCCTCTAGGAACTGAATCGTTTTACCTCTAAACTTTCTTGTATTGTCTCATACATAAGCTTTTCCAGGACACCGAATATCTAAATCATTGTTTATTACAATACAATTATTTTGTTTCAACTTATTATAAAACATCTAATTATTATAATAACTTTATAAGATTCATGGATCTGGTGCACAAACACCACTATGTAAGCATATAAACACAGAAACCTTCATAGATTTGCTTTTTTCCTTGACTCTATGCCATCTACATAACAGGAATCTACCTTACTCAGTCCTCTGAAGTAAGTCTTCTGTTCTTTAAATTGAATAGTGATTAACTTTTATAATTTATTTATTAATTTTCATTTATGCTGCATTTTACAAAAATTATATTATAGTGCGATAGCATCTCCTGACATTAATGGTAAACTATGTGAAAGATGAAAACATTTAACAAGTTGGCCAAAACTAAATTTTGAAGTAGAAATTAAGATACAGTAGATAAAGGAATATAATGAGCCAAACTTAGTGGCACACACCTATAATCCCAGCAACTTGAGAGACTGAAGCAGGAAGAACAAAAATTCAGCTTCAGCAATTTAGTGAGGCCCTAAGTAACTGAGCAAGACACTGTCTCAAAATAAAATATAAAAAAAGGGCTGGGCATGTGGTTGAATTGTTAAAGGGTGCTAGATTTAATTTCCAGTACCAATAAAAACATTTAAAATAATTTATTTTTATTTATTTTTTTAAAGAGAGGGACAGTGAGAGAGACAGAGAAAGAGAGAAACAACTTTATTTAGTTTTTCACATAGCCTTCGTTGCTCCAACACTCAGTTGTGTATGTGGTGTGGTGCTCGAGTTTGAACCTGGGTTCTTGCACATGCCAAGCAAGCATGATATCGCTGAGCCACCGCTCCAGCCCTAAATTTGTAGATTTTTTTTTTTTACTTTTTTTAAAAGAAAGAGGGGACAGTGAGAGAGAGAGAGAGAGAGAGAAGCAATTTTTATTTAGTTTTTCATGGTACTTTCATTCCTAGGACACTTTGTTACGTACGTGGTGCTGGAGTTTGAACTCGTGTACTCACGTGTGCAAGGCAAGTGCAGTAACCACCAAGCCACCACTCCAACCCCTAAATTTGTGTTTTTTAAAATAACATATTAGGTTGTTTTGGATTATGCATGCTCATTTTGTAGTAACAATTCTATTAGGTATACATAAAATTATTAAAGTCTGTCATTAGCTTTATAATAAAGACTGTAGGTAGTAAGAATATTTTTTTTCCTTTACCAAGAATATTTACCTATGATTTTACAAGTACAATAAATCTAAGAATACTTTGGAAATATTGTCTCATTTTAGGTGAGGTAGAAGCATGAAGCCATTGTTAATGAATCTCCTCCAACACATGTAGCAATTTTTTGGACTTGTAGCTTAAAAACAAATGAAATGATATTTGAAAGATTTGATGCTAAATCATGTATTTTAATCATTTAATTTGAATATGGCATGATTTATGGCATTACTGAAACGTTTATCTAAGATATATATTGGTTTAGCTCATTCTAACATACTCAGTTTGATAAGATTTTTTATGAGATTATAATTTGTATCTCATTAGCAGTTCTGAAATAATCTTTTTAAATTCAAATGAATTATACTCATGTAGACATTAATAAATTTAAAACAGACAACTTGTGTATCAGTATATTTATATATGTGTGTGTGTGTTTTTATGTGTCCAAATTGTATAAAAAGAAAACAAAAGTAGGCATATATTTTCTTAGTTTTTGTTTCTTAATGACAAATTAGGATATGCACAAGTGTACTGCGCATAATTTATGGCTCAGAAATCCTTTAAAGAAACTAGCTTATTAACATTGTTATTTCGACTTCTTTGATGACCTGTAATTAATGTAGGCTTTGGAACAATGAAATGAAATTTTAATAAGAATAAGATAGCATACAGCATTGTAAAACCATGTAGAACCTCATGAAGTCTGGGTTTAAAAAAAACGTGCCTTTGAAGAAGCCATTAGATCCCCATATCACCTTTGGACTTGTGGCAAAGCCAAGTGCTCTATCTTACCAGACAGGAAGTGCACAAGAAAAGCCCAGCATCCCAGTTATGAAGCACACCCAACGCAATAGTAGAAATAGTAGAAAAAGGGGCAGCATGTTAGTTAGCTTTCTGTCACTATTACAGAATATCTGAGATAATTAACTTAAAAAGAAGATAATTTTGATTCATATTTTGGTAGCACATCACCATAGGGGTGTACAGTGGAGCATAATAACTTAACACATGGCCAGGAAACAAAAGACAGAAAGGGGCAGGAGTTCCACAATTGCTTTTGGTGGACTCCTCTAAATTATCTAAGAATCTCCCACCAGGCTCCACCTCCGAAAGTTTCTACCATCTCTCAATTGCACCACTGTGGGGACCAACTCTTGAATACAGGATTCTGTAGAGGGTATTCAGGAGCCAACTACAGCAGGAACCAACTCAGAGTTTATGTGTACCATGTAAACCAACTCAGCTCCCAGAAAGTAGATCTTCTAGAATATGCAATCATCTTCCCTTAGGAATCAGACCAGCAGTAGTAGAGTCCACAGTTAACCATTAGCACTCATGTCTAACAAATTATTATACATTTCTTAATGCCTCATTCATAAATCTGACTTGAGCATCAATAATCATCAGCTCTTTGAGAAAAATCTCTTTTATGAAAAAGACCCAAATGAATAAATACAAAAGAGGAGCTTAAAAAAAATGAGTGTAAAGGTTGAAGAAAATGTTGAGAACATATCACAAATTAATATGGAAGACAGAAAAACAGAGAGATGTTTCCCATTGAGACAGCTTTAGGAGAGATAGTGAAATGGTTGGGTAGTCAGGACAAAGGGCCCCATCTAAGAGCTGGCAGATAGAGAGTGATTGACAGGGCATACTCAGGCCTTCATATGCAAATGACCATGAGGCTTACCTGTGGGAGCAACTCCTTTGTCTCTTGGGGGGGAACTAAGCAATAGGGGACTTGGAAAGATTTGCTACCTGTTTTGCATAGATTTTAACCAATAACTTTGGTACTAAGATTCAATGCCTGCTTTGCATAGGTTTCAACCAATGATGTGGATGCATTTCTAAATGCCTGCTTTGCATGAATGTTAATTATGCTCATACCCCAAATCAACATAACCCCCGGCCTAACCGTCATCAGACAGTGTCCTGCTTCCAGGTACCCTCCACTTTGAAGAGTCTCTGCTCTCCTTCCTTAAATAAACCCTACTCTTTTTACTCCTCCTTCCATGGTTGTCCATGGATTTTATTCTTCAAATTCATGAGACAAGAACCCAGAAGATTGGTGCCGAGTTCCAGGGGTGAATTTCCACCACACCAAGAGCTGCAATACCCAGCTTTTAGCTGGAGAGCTGCTAACACTATTTCTGCTGCAGACACCTGCAGCCAGCCCAAATTCCCAGTATTACCTGAGAATGGCTGCAAACACTAGAAGCAAGCTATTTTGGCTGCTGGAATATGTCATGACCCAGACCCCATTTGCCAGTGGGAACAGAGAATCTGGCCTTATCTAAAAAAGCCTGCTTCACCATCACAGAAATAAGAATAGAATACAATCTAAAAAAAGAAAATTTACAAAGTAAAAAGTGCTCCTAGAATATAAAAAGATGTAAAGTTATGAAAAATTCAAATGAATGAGGAGAAAGACAAAATTGAAAAATCTTCTAGAAAGTAAAACAAAATCAATATTTGATTGGAAAAATGAGGGAATGTTACTCTCAGAAAATGAGTTAGTAGAAGAAAAAAACCTGAATAAGTGTTCCAGAAATAGAAAATTAATCATACAGTTAATTAAAAAAAATTTCCAAATTTTAAAGGCAGGAGTCTCTAGACTGAACAACAAAATAATTATCTAACACAATAGATGAAAATATGTATTAGTCAAGGCACACTGTCATAAAATGTCAAAACACCAGAGAGAGAAAAAAAAATTAACCTCAGAAGAATATGATTAGGAGTAGTGAAGCAGGGGTTTTTGAGATGAGGCCGGATTCTCTGTTCCCCCTGGCGAATGGAGTTTGGGCTCATGGCAGATCTCTGCAGCTAAAATCACCTGTTTCTAGTGTTTGCAGCTATTCCCAGTTAAAACTGGGAATTTGGGCTGGCTGCAGATTTCTGCAGCCAAAATAGTGTTAGCAGCCACCCAGCTGAGCTGGGTTATTCCCTGCTACTGTTGAGTGGTGCATTTCAGCTCTTGGTGTGGAAGGACATCCTGGGAATTCAGCAACAATCTTCTTCTGGGTTCTTGTCTTGCGAGTCTGAAGAATAAAATCCATGGACAACCATAGTGGGGAAAGTAAAAACAGTAGGATTTATTTAAGGAAAGAAAGCAGAGTCTCCGCAAGGCAATGGAAGCAGGATACCATCTTATGTATGTTAGGCGGGAGTTGATATTGGTTTTGGGTATGAGACTTATCGATTAAGATTTATGTAAAGCAGTCATTGAGAAAAGCACCAACATCATTGGTTAAACTGAATGTGAAAACAGCACCAAAATCATTGGTTAAAATCGGCAAAACAGGGAGCAAATCTTTCCTAGTTCCCATCTGTGTCCACCCTCACTTCTTAGTTTTCCTGCCTCTGGGACAAAGGAGTGACACCCGCAGGTGAGCCTCAAGGTTTTTTGCATTTGAAGGCCCTGGGCATGCCCTTTACTAGCTCTCTGTGGGCTAGCTCCAGGTGTAGTAGAAAGGGATCTATTGTCCTGAATACCTCCCTATTTTACTATGGTTCCTAATCTCTATCAGTAGGGTTTCTATATTGTTTTATGGCATATTTCTCTTACATGACCATCTTATTATTGGGATATGAATTAAAAATCTAATAGATAATACTATTTTGTCCTCTACATAGGGCTTAGAATTGCACAATCTATTCTTATTTCTGTAGAATGGCATTTGACATTGAATGATGTTAATGAGTCTATTAGTCAAACAAAGCCAGTAGAGAAGAAGTACAACAGAAAAAGGAACATATTCAGATGCAGGAGTTCAAGTGGAAGAGAAATAGCCTTCATTACTTACTTATATTTTGTTCCAATTCTTGGAAATTCTTTGAAATGAATTTTATCTGTGTGGGAAAAATATTCTGTAAAATTCATGAATAAGTAATACATTATAGGTCACCATAAATATCCATGTAAGTGATGCCGGTGATGTGGATGTCGGGTTTGTGACCTCTCAGAGTCGAAGAATGAAACCGAGGGACACCGAGGCAAACAGAGTAAACTGAGTTTATTTAAGAAGAGAGAGAACAGGGCAGACTTCCCTCAGGTGGGGAAGGGATCCAAGAGCTCATGGTGGAGTTGAGTTGTTTCTTATACATGCTATCTTTCTCCCTGCCCTTGCACTTAGGGGTTATGTCCTTGCCCCTGTACCTAGGTGTCAGGGAAGGAAGTGGTTCCTCCTCTAGTGGCAGGGAGTGTTTGCCTTTGGGCCTCATTGACATATCAAAGGGAATGTCAAAAGTGAAACCAGTCTCCTCCAGACCAACTCAAACATTCTATCTCCTCTGACTGCCTAACTTTTTCTACCTCATAGGAAGAAAAAAAGAAAGAAAATTACTAAGGAACAAGGGGAAGAAAGAAAATGAGGAATGAAGGGAGGGACAAAACATACCTTTCATGATAAAATCTTATTTGCTTTACTATGGATTTTGCTTCTGCATTTTTATCACAGAACAAGAGAAAATTAAAGATTTTTTTTTCAAGTCTCTTACCATGTGACTCCAAAGTGTACAAAATATAAAAATAATTCTCTATTTAAAATAATTAATGCTCTTTTTACACAATCATAGCAAAATGTTTGAATCAGCTTTGTGCAAATTTTCCTTTCCTTTATTTATTTTTTCTATAAAATTACTAGGAATTTTTAACCTTTAAAAAAGAATATAAGTCATCTGAGTTGAGGAACCAGGATTCCAGCGGAATATAGTTCAAAAATGAAACTATCGTATAAAAGATATAAAACTCATAATTTTCAAATCTTCAAGTTGTACTTTGTGTTCAATTCTGGTAACCAGAAGATTTTGGATATTAAAACAATTAAGTGAAATTCAATACCTATTCACAATTTTTTAAAAAACCCTAGAAAACTAGGAAAATTCAATTTGGCAATGAACATTTACATACTGAGAAATTAGAGACTTCTTACAAGATCAGAATGTGTTCTCTTGTATGTGGAAGCTAGAACATAATCAGAAACAGACTGATAGTTGGCTAAGCTAATAATAATCTCAACATGGGTGACTTTTTACACAAGCAGGGGAAACCTTGCCTATTAGGCTGGGGGACAAAAGGGGGACAGGAAGGGGGTGTGGGAATAAGAGGGATATCAAGGCAGCTGGAGGGAGGGAGTAGAGGAGTTATCAACCCAGTGGAGAACCTTCAACTTCCATGAGAAGTCCAACTAACATGGGGGTAAATTAGGGGAAACATGGGATGGGGGGAACCCAAAGTGGGGAGATCATGACGTGGCATCAGCCTTGCCTTGCTCTGTCACTATGCATGTTTACATGAATGTGTGGCAACAATTCCCTCCTATATGTAAGACTATGTTGAATGAATAAAAAAAAATTAAAAAATTAAAATTACAAAAAGATCAGGAACAAAATTAGAATGTCTTCTTTTACCATTTTTATTCAAGTTTATACTGGATATCTTAGACATCACAGTAAAAAGAGGAAAAGACAATAAAAATGTATGGATTGGGAAGGAAAAAAATGATACTATTTCTATTCGAAGATGATATATAATGTCCTTTGTAGAAACTCTCAACTAAATGGAAAAAGAAAAATTCTTAGAAGGAATAACAAGTAAATCCAGATCTTAGAATGCAGGTTAATATTGTACTATTACCTTATACAATTATAGTAATTGCTTTCTTACATACAAGCAAAGAGCTATTGGAATTCAATATTAAAAACAATCCAATTTATAGCACTGTAAAAATTAAATAGACTTAGACACATATTTAATAAAATCTGTACAAAACCTGTGTGTGAATAAACATATATGAAATTTTTTAAACCCTGTTATCATTCATGGAAGGGAAGAGTCATTTTTTGTTAAAATTTTGATTCTTGGGGCTGCAGTGGTGGCTCAGTGGTTATGGTGTTTGCCCAGCATGCGCAAGTACACGGGATCCAACCCCAGCACCCACATACACAACTAAATGTCAGAGCAATGAAAGCCATGTGAAAAACTCAATAAAAATTGATTCTCTCTCTCTCTCTCTCTCTCTCTGTCACTGTCTTCTCAAAAAAATTTTTTTTTTATTCTTATCAGTTGACCCATGAATTTGAACAGACTTCTATCAAAATTTAGAAGCTACCTTGGGAGTACTAAAAAAAAAAAAATCCTCAAGTTTGTTTGAAAAGGCAAAGTGTCTAAAATAGCCAACACAATATTTGAAAACAATGGCAAAATTGGAGTACTAACATTATCCAATTTTATGAATTTATAAATCTATGATAATCAATGGAATGTGGTATTGGTAAAAAAAAATAGACATTAAGTTAATGATAGATAATAGGGAACTAGAAATATATCCCTGTGAATGTAATTATTACAAATTGAATTGTGTTCCTCCAAAATTTCTTTAGTAAATTCTTGACCATTGTTATCTCAGAATGTAACTGCATTTGGAGACAGGGTCTTTTAGTAATTAAGCTAAAGTGAGGTTATTGCAGTGGATCCTAATCCAATACAACTGGTGTGCATACTGAAAACCGAAATTGGGTCACAGACATGGATGGATAAAAAATGGTATAAGGATGCAGGAAGAAGATAGTCATCTACAGGCAAATGATGGAAGTTGGAAACAGCTCTTTCCTCCTGGCATTCAAAACAGAACCAACTCTAATGATACCTTGACCTTAGACATCTAGCCTCCAGAACTGTGAGACATTAAATTACTGTTTAAGCCATCTGTGGTACTTTTGTAAAACAGTCCTAGCAAACTAACAAAATATTTAACTGATCTTTGATGAAGGAACAAGGAAAAATTCATGGAGGAAGGATCATTTTTTCATCAGATGTCACTGGGAGAATTACATGTATGCAAAATAATGAACTGGACCCAGGCTTTACACCTTACACAAAAATTAATTCAAAATAAATCTCAACATAAATGTAATATGCATAATTACAAAGTTTCTTGAAAACACTGGAGAAACTTTACATGATCTTAGGATTGGTAATTTATTTTCTAAATAAAGTGCCAAAAAGCACAATTTCGAAAAAAGAAACTGGTAAGCTGTTTTTCATAAAAATTAAAATAGTTTGCTTTGATGAAAACACTGTTAGGAAGATATATTTAAAGTACATATGTGATAATGGAATTTTATCCAGAATACATGAATAATTCTTAAATGCAACAATAGGTAAACAACAATCTAACTTAAAAATGGGTAGAAGATCTGAATGCTGATTTCATCAATTAAGATTATAGGTTGCAAATTAGCATATTGGATGTTCCAAATCAAATGTCATCAGGGAATTGAAGATTAAAACAACCATACCTTGGGGCTGGAGCGGTGGCTTGGTGGTTAAGGTACTTGCCGGGCATGCGTGAGTACAGGCGTTTGAACCCCTGCACCACAACGAAGCCTCAGAGCAAGGAAAGCCACATGAAAAACTAAATAAAATTGATTCTCTCTCTTTCTCTCACTGTCCCTCTCTCTTTAAAAAAAAAAAAAAACCTTACTAAGATACCTCAGATAAAAAAAAACCTAACAATACCAATTGCTGTCAAGTTTGCAGAGAAACAAGATTCTTCATTTATTGATGGTGAGACGAATGGATGCCTCAGCAACTTTGGAAGATGGTTTGGCAATTTCTTACAATACTCAATGTAATTTACCTCATTATTTAGCAATCACACTCCTAGGCTTTTACACAACAGATTTAAAGACCTATATTCACACACAAAAAATCTGCATGTAAATGTTCAAGTTTTATGTGTAAATACCCAAATATGTAAGTAATCAAGATGTATATATATAGTTGAATGGCTAAATGCTGTATTCATACAATGTAATATTTTCAAAAATAAAGAGAAATGTGTTATCAAGCCATACAAAAGATATGGAAATATTTAAAATTACATTTCTTTTTTTGGGGGGGCGGGTTCACTTTTTAATTTTTTATTAAGGATTTGAGTTATTGTACACTCCTAAATGCATACAAAGCAAAATGTGCTAGGCATATGATCTTAAACCAGAATTAGCCCCACATCACCCAACACCTAGTCTCTTGACTTTTCTGCATTTTGACCTACAAGTGATATAAATGCTTAGATTGTGAATTTTTTCTAAATAAAAGAAACCAATCTTAAAAGCTAAATAATATGTAATTCAATTAAATGATATTCTCAAAAAAGGTAAAACTAAGGCTTCTGGGGAAATAGCTCATTGATAAAGTATTTTCCTAGTACACATGAGGATAGTGAAACTAGTGTGGTATAATAGTGAATAAAAACATTAGACATTAGTAGAAACTCATGGAAATTATAGCACAAAGAGTAAACTTTGCACTTTTTTTTTTTGTCTGAAAATTTTAAAAAAGAGACATGGAGATGCCAGAATGGAGAGGTGAGAATAATATAAAGGCATTACAGATATGTGAAACAGCCTCACTAAAGGAGGTGAAAAGATAAACCACATTTTATCCATGCAATGGAATGTTATCAATACTAAAAAAAAAATGAATTTCAAATAGCTTTAGCAATGAATAGACTCTATAACCCAAAAAACAAGATGAACTATTCATAAGCTCTGTACTCTATTGGTATAGTTGTTTCCTTGAGGCTACAGAATAACTATTCGGAAACCACTATACACATATACGAAAGTTGAATGGAAATAGTCAGCTATTGGCAGCCAGATTTTTAATTGTTGGAGTGGGAGGTTACAGATAAGCAAGGGGAGGAACCTAGGATGATCTGTGTGTCAAAGGATTAGTAAGGTATCAGTAAGGAATCCTGTTTAGTTAATATTCTAATAGTTCTAATAATTTGAACTCTGCAGAAAGATATATGTACACATAATTACAGCTATGCATGTATGCATGCACATGTATTTCCATATATATTCCAGCTAAGAAGGACTTAAAGAAGAAAAACCTCAGTAATAACAAGGATGTTTGGAACCACTGCTTTTCCATGCAAGGGCAGGAGACTGGGAAGCTAACTGACAATGCTCACCTGGTGACATATGGCTCTTATGGAGGAAAATAATGACTCTCACCCAGATTTGGAGAATTGAGGGAATATTGGCCTAATCACTCAACATGATTGCAGTTATCTCTTGTTGATTGATTGGGGATAACATGTTTCTTTTCTTATGACGAAAATGTGTGTGGCTCAGATGAGCAGGGCCTCCATCTTGTGAGACGAAGAGCCTCCTGGCTTCCCCCACACTTTTATTTATTCTGTCTGCTCTTTTCTCCATACCATGGAATCTCCTTTCAGGATCACAGGATGGCCTGTTATTCTGGACACTGCACAAGGACACCTAGCACCCAGATCTTGGTTTCTAATCCCACTGTCCAACTCAAGGAATCAGGGCTTCTAGAGAAAAACTTATTCCAAGAAGCGGCAGGGTATGTGCAAGATAACACTGAGACGTACAGTACTCCCCCAAGTGAGAAAATACTAAAATACAAATGTTTATGCATGTGGATATGCTCACATACATGTACACACACACGCATACACACACATGTGCACACAATGATGAGGGTATGCCAAAAGAGTCAGCTTAAAGAGCTCCCAATGAAGAAAGAAGAATTTGAGAAACATAATACAGTGGTATTTGATGAGAAATATAAAATAACTATCCATGACTCATAAATAAATGAATGAAAAAATAAATAGGAAAGAATAGATACATGCCCATGAGAAAGAATTCCAAATAATTTCTGTAGATATTTTTAAGAAGTGCAACATAACTTCCCGCTTCAGTGAGGACAGTGTATAGTGACTTTTATCCAAAGCACACAGTATAGAGAAGTAGTAAATAAAGGAAACTTGGCAAAGATGACCTTGAGGTGGTGATCAAGGTTAACATCAAAAGTAACAAGTTATTTTGATAATATTTACCCGATATGCTATGATTAGAATGACTGTTTACCTCTGAGGCCCCCCAAATTATATTATCTCAGTATAATTATGGAGAGAAAGAAAGTTTTTGTCTGAAGGACATTCTGTGAAATAATTGGTCAATGGATCTCAAAACTGCCAAGATCATATCAAATCAAGAAAAAATTAAAAAGTATGTAAGAAAATCTGACTACTGAAAATGTGGTATCCTGCTTGAGATCCTGGAGCAGATAAAGCACATTCAGGAAAGTTGAAGAAATCTGAATGTATTGACTTAGTTAATAATAATGTACCAATATTGGATTATTAATTCTGATAAAGGTGCCATACTAATGTAATGCCAGGAGCCAGCCGCAGCAGAACTCTTGGGTCCCCCCAAAGGATGAGTGGAGTCAGTGTGGAGGAACATCTTGAACCTCTGGGACAAGTTACAAGCAGACACAGTTCCCTGCTTGAGCAAAATGCCGTCTGTTCTTTATTGTGATGTATTTTTATACAAGTAGCAAAACAATACTTTCATTAACTGTTTCGTTCCATTTGACTTCTTTTTAAATTTCTGGAAATTTGATCTGCAAATGCATAGTTATAAGTATGATTGTTATAAGAAAACACCCAATTCCTAAGACAGATAATAACAGCAATTTCCTGGAATGGAGGCCTTGCCAAGCCCTTCCCCATGCCTGGACCTTGTCAATCAGCATGGTGGAAACGGTCCTCGCCAATGTAAGATGGGAGAACTGAGTGTGGGGTATAAGAGAACTTTCTGTATTAACTTCAAGATAATTCTGAAAATCCAACATTGCATGAAAAATAAAATTTATTTTTAAAATGAATGAAACGGAAATGTTACCTAAATATATCAACAAATTAAAATAGAGTTTTGAAAAATATGTGTTGAAAATGCATCATAAATGAATGAATATCTGGCATGAAACTACAAAATATTTACCTCAGGAATGTAAAAGAGGTAGTGATGCTGATATTTAAAGAAATAACATCTCCTGATTATATCAATATATTTGAAAAATTTTTAAAAATTTAACTATACACAAAATAAGCAAATATATAGTATAAAATAATTAAGAATAATTCAATAAAAATAAGAATAGTTGAAAATAAAATTCCGCTAATATCACCACCTATGTCAAGAAATAGAATACCATCATATAACTTTTTCTCCTGGTGGTGTCTCTTCATGATTCTTATTCACTATCTTCTTGAGATAATGTTATCCTAATAATTGTGATAATACTGCTCATTATAGATATTTCTATCACTTAATCTCATATGTCTTCATTTCTAAGAAAGATGAATGTATCTTAAATCTAGGTCTTAATTTCTAAGTAAATGCATTTGTTTTATGTGTATGTCTGGTATATTTCACCGGAAAACAAAAAATGAGAAATAGTCCATTATAATATGTTGTACATATTAGAGTGATGAAAGACTGGAAGCACAGAGAGTATTTGGAGAGTTATACAAGATTCTGATGAGAAATCAGGATCTGAACAAAAGGTAAGGACTATGCCTATGCCTATGTAGGCTCCATAGGCTGCACCTCCAGGACTGTCATTGACTTCAGATGTGACGCACTGGGCATCTATGGGACTTTGCAACAGTGACTTCCAGGGAGATAGATAAGGGCTATTCAATGACAATAGACAGCTAACACTTGTTTAGAAAATGTAATTAGGACTATCAGGGCTTAATGAAATAATAGTTTACTCTTTGATATAAAGGCAAAACAACAAAGTTTTGCATCTCCAAAAGGCTCCATTTTCCTGATTACTTTTTTGAATGCCTTTACTTTCCCATTTCTGCCATTGTCCAGATGATGCTTTGCTGAGATAACTCTATACCTTTAACTGCAATTACTATGCTTTTCATTTCATCATATTTCATCCACAATGAACATCCCCATGGAATATTTGATTGATCCATTCACAGTCATAATTCACTGAATAGGTCACTTTCTCAGGAATGCATTAAGTGAATCTGCTGTGTGAACAGCAGAGTGTGTATTTGCATAAAGTTAGATGATTTGGCCTATGGCACATCAAAGCAATATGGTGTGTGTGTGTGTGTGTGTGTGTGTGTGTGTGTGTAGGACTATGATGAACAAAACAAGATTAAATTATTAATCAGAGGTCATTTAAATCTAATTAAATGATCATTTTAATCTGATTATTAAATCATTAAACAGAGATTACTGGCTTATAGTAAAATTTTTTATAAGAGTAAACTCTATAAAAACAATATATAATATAGGAAATACATAAAAGTAATATAGTTATGATGTCCTATAGGGCAATTGAGACAATTCCATCTTAAAATAGGTTTATCATGATACAACCTCATCCTAAATCCAGGAGTATTGATGATTCCAGATTTCTGTTATGAATATCAGCAAGAAAATATGGGACACAAGGAAATACACCTGTTTAGAAGTGAGTTGAGTTGAGGTGAGGTGTTGTTTAATTCACTGATTTTCAACTAACTGGGACTTTGATCCTTTCAATGTCTAGAAGAGCATTGGCTCTGGTTCTCGACTAACTGGGACTTTCATCCTTTCAATGTCCTTGTGCATTGGCTCTTACAACTGAGAGATATGCTTAGTAGGGTCTCATGCATAGAGGCCAAGGATGTTGCTAAACTTCCTACAATGCCCAGGACAACTTCTACAATGAATAATTACCCCAAAGGCAATGGTGTTGAGATTTAGAAGCCCTGGTTTAAATGAAGTGACTGTGAAGAAATTCAGGATGAGTCTTGAAGCTTAGGAGGCTAGTTGAGCACCATATCTGGCTATATGTTACAGAAACAGCTCCTTAAGTTACTGAGCTTTCCCTATTTCCAAATATAATCCTATGAACATTTATTGACAATTCTGTGTTATAATCTAGATGGTGAAATTATGTAATTTATGAATAGGTTTTAATGAAATATTCTTCTCTTTGCATACATTCTCCCTTTAGGTTTGTTTTATAATAGCAACAGGTGACAGTCTGTCAAAAAGCTTTAAATGAGAATACATCAAATTGTGGAAATTGACAGTACAATACAAGGCATAATTATTGAATATTTTGGTGAATGATTTTTGCAAGTATTTTATTATTTCTGTTCTGGCTTCCCAAATCTCCATTCTTTCTGAGAGAAATAGTTTTTATTTTCAGCAGATTCTGTTTTATTTTTTGAAATGAAGGAAATAGTTGTAAATGCTTTAAAGAAACATTCCCATCATCGTGCAATTACAAAGTCTTTGTACATGATATTCATCCATTCATGGCAAAATAATTTGACATGAGTCCTCCAGAGATAGTAAAAAAAAAAAAAGTATGTAACACATTCATCTATTTATTTAACATATGACCCTTTTGGAAGGCAGAGTTTTTACGTAGATTTCTGCACAAAACCTTTCTCTGTTGAAAACGTACTTTGTTATTCCTGCCAGGTATTCCATGCCTGAATGGTTTCGGTGTGTGGGCGATTGTTTCCTTGTATGTGCAAAAATGAACCACTTCTTTGAGACTGCTGTTCTCATTTCTTTTCTCATCCCACCTTATAAAATAAACCATGTTTGTTGCCATTCAGAAGCTCAGGCACTTCTGAAAAAAATATCTCTGAAAGGGAGGTGTTCAATCCTGCTAAACATAAACCAGAGCCTGAGAGTGTTTCTTCGTTTGCTTTGTTTTTTAAAAACGCTTTTTATGAGAGAGAGAGAGTCATTTTTCAATGAAGAAAAATTCTGTTGGAATGACCCTTGATATATTTAACAGAGCTCTTGTTTTTATCAAATTCATTAATTCACTTTGCATCCTAGAGTTGAATTAAACCAATTTATGTTTAGGAAGTAAAGATTTGCTCAAAGATATCTGGGCAAAATTGTCCATGGCATGTATGCAAAACAAAACAAACATATAGCAGCTAAAAAATGGAAAATAGAATAGAACTTGTATCTATGTGTTTCTCTGTTATATTTATAGAATTAAACATACACAGATGTGGCAAATTATATTTCTCCATGACTTATTACAAAGTCTATACACTTATGTAAGCAGGATCACACAAAATGAATATAAATCAGCCTTTTTAGTATAATAATTCACCTTGTTCATACAGTAAAATTTGTAATGGAAATTTTACTTTTTCTGATTTATACTGCTAATTCCTCTTTTCCAGATTTCTTTTTTTCCTTTTTGATGAAATTATTATTCATCTTTCACTTTCTCCCATTTAAATGAGGAATTTCATCTGTCCTTTTTAATTCCATTAGTAGTTACATCATCAAATGCATGCATTATTGTCTGTATGTCAATAATATCATCCAAGTGTCTGGTACATAGTAGACACTGAAGAAGCATTTTCTAGATTAATGAATATATCACTGCTATATAAATACAAAATGCCAAACATTTTACCCCACCAAAAGACTCTCTCTTCCTGATTCCCTTTGGATGCTTTTACTTATCTCTTTCTCTTTCTGCCACCTTCTAGACTATGCCTTTGTTGAATAACATTACACTTTAACTTCAATTATATTTTTCCTTATGTTATGTTTCATCTCTATCAAGCCTGCTTACCAATGTTAAATTACACCATTCCAGTCATTCTTTATGACCTAGATTGATTTATTGTTCACCAATATTTCCTTTCTGCTTCATCTGGCCCACACTGAAATGCCTATTGATCTAATTATTATAAACATTATTTGAGTATTTTCCTCTATGAGTGGTAAAGTCTCTAAACTCCTCCACAAGTAAATCTACATCTTCCTCTGGCTGGTAAATGATATTTTATTTGGAGAAAAGGATTTTCATTTGGCAGCAACTCATTTCCATAATATTCTTGTTTGCAGTGTTGCTAATAAGAAGGCTGACTTCATGCTATCTCTTTGATTCCTTTTTAAGGGCATTGTTTGATCTGCAAGCTTATGGCATTATCATTATAATCATAGACTTGATGAATTTTATCAGACTAGGCATCAATCCTATTTAAGACTAGACATTTTCCCCTCCTCCAATTTTTAAATTTTTCTCAAGTTTTCTAATTATTTTCTCTTTTCCCCTGAGGATCCATTTTACAAAGCTCATGACTTTTCTTACATGAGTTTCATTTCTTTACATTTTTTATACCTTTGAAATTTTAATATTTAAAAATAATGGAGTGTTTCCTTTCCCAATAGCCTTAGTCACTGTAATCAAATCTACTAAAATATGTTATTCACTTATTTATCAAGTTCCGGTCTCTCTTCTGCAGCAAGTCTGTTTCACTGGGAACTGCGTTTTGTTGTTTGCTGCTACTTTTTTCTACTATGTTATGATGTATATGGAGATTTATGTTTGATTTCTTCTGAAATAACAGCGAGCCTGAGCTTACACTGCCATCTGGCATTGAACCTCTCCTTTGTTAGGTGAAATTTATGAACTGCCTTTATGTTAAATAGTTCTTGAACTCATGTTCTTGGTCTTGACTCCCAACATACCAGCCCAAACCAGAATGGAGTCTCTGATGCTTGGTATCACACAGTCAAAATATAAAAAGGCCAGTTTTACGAGAAACAGGAGGTTCAAACAACCAGTCATAAATGGCTCTGTCTATCTGAGCTGGCATGATAAGAATGTATGCTTTAATCCTGTAATGAAAGTAACTGAAAGGATGATCTATGTTTTCTTTCTGTCTCTGCTTCTTTTGCCTTTTTCTACCTTTGTTCACTCCTCTGCTATGCTCCTTCTAGCTGCTTTTTTACTTTATAGTGAGGTGCTGCCTAATTCAAGAACCACTAATAAAAGCCAGCTCAGTCTTTAAACTCAATTTGTTGAAATTTGTTCTTCGACAGTTCCTAATTCTCCCTATGGACAGATAATAGTTCTTGATCAGCTCCCAAAATAGGGACTATTTGGTGTAGTTTCCCAATTTTGGCAGCTACTGCAATGCCAGCATACCACAGTGTCCTCCCGAAAACATTTACCCAGGCTGGAACCAGAGCTCCACATCCATGCACCAAGCTCTCTGCAGATTCCATGCAAATCCGATTCTGGCTGCTAAACTCTTCTTTTCTGTGCAACAAACTTTTCTCAGGTGCAGGAAAGTTTCCTCTCGTTCCCTTTTAGTCTGTGAGAAGCCTGGTGGCACCCAAATCTTTACTTAAATCTTGCAGCCCTGATTGACTGCATCAGAAGTTACTGACTAATGAAAATGGGATTGGGTCATAAGCCCGGCACAGCAGAGCTAAAAATCCATGCCGCAAAGAGGAACAACTGCACAGCAATCCAAATATGAAGAGTGGCTCTCGCTGTGGTTTGTATATTGGGTGTCTCTCAAACGCCCATGCGTTACATAAAGGCTTTCCGCTGCCTCTGAAGCCTGGCTTGTGATTTCCATTCTTTTGCTCACTACACACTGCTGTGATGTGCTACCTCTCCCCAGTCTCAAAGCAATGGGGCTATTTGATTATGAGTTGGAACCTCCAAAACTGTGATTCAGAAAAAACATTTTCAAGTTAATGATCTCAGGCATTTCCTATAGTGACAGGAAAATGACCAACAACTCTGCAGTAGAAACCAGCATTTGTCCTCTGTGATTGGTTTTATTATGTGTGGCCAACACAGTTTGAAAATACAGATGGTACTCTAGTTGTTTAAACTGTAGAATGGAGTATGGTAACAACCTGATAAAATAGAGAACCTGCAGATTAATCTGGGACAAAGCTAAAAATACCTCCAATTTTCAACATTGCAAGAGGATAATATTAACACTTGTTTAAAGACCAAACTCCAATGTAGAAAGTGGAAAAAACCAGAAAGGACCACTTTGAGTATAATTCAATAGTCAAAATTAGCTTTCTTCATAGATAAAAATGTAGCTCATATTTTTTTGAAATTGTAGCTTATAGTTAAACCAATAAAGCTTGTTTTAAAGAAGTATGTTTTCAGAATATAAGAATCAGAAGTACTTCATAACCATATTTCTTATGCTTTGTTTATAGTGTTTGTAAAAGCAAAACATAGGTGCTCAATTAAAGTTGTTCCCCAACTCTAATACCACATTTCCCTAGATTGCATTTGCAAGTCAGTTGTATATCCATGCTATTCAAACTTTAATGTGAACATGAACACCTGGGAGCTTGTTACAATTCAGATACTTATTCTAACAATCTTCCAGGTGATATTAATGCTACTGGCTCACGAACCACACTGTCGACATAGAGGACCTTTGGATCCCACTAGATATATCTGAACTAAGCACTCATGAAGATAAAATTGGTAGGTTAGGATTATGAAATTTGTCCCTGTAGTCTCTAAGTATAAACATTGTACTTATTCAAGTTTGGAAAGAAATATTCTGTAGCAAATAATAGTTGATCTAAACTATATTGAAGATTATGAGTAGAAGGAGCAGAACATAATCTAAAAACCAAAATGGAGAACAAGAGAAGGAAATAACAATCGTTGAGTTTGTTATTGTCCTAAAATTTAAAATAGAGTTCTTTCTGCTAACAAAGAGCGATAATGTAAAGTCAGCTACAAATTTGGAGCAATTGCACCATGAAGACTGCTTAAAAATTCCTTGTGAAATCCCTGGTTTAGGGCTTTCGTTGTTGTTTTTATATTGAGACTGGTTAGTGAACAGCACTCCCTGCTCATTACTTTTCTTTTATCCCAAGCCATGTGTTTTCCCTGTTTGTGCTATAGAACTGAAGGCCTGCGCATGCCCGTTCTCTGACCGCCCAGTAGGGTAAACACCGGTCCTTGCCTTTTCTAGCTGTGACAATGTGCTTAAGCTGCATGCCTTTTGTTTCTTCTGATGGCTGTCCTGCAGTTCAGTCCCACCTGATTCTTTGGAAATCATGTGAGGAGAATGCTGTGCTCTTTTTCCCTGCCAAATTGCATAAGCAGATTTCATTATGCACTGGCATTTGAGTAGGAAACCTAGATGATGAATGGACTCCGTAGGTGTGGTAATTCAAATCTCACTTGGCTTAGAAGTGCTCTGGGGAGCTGAGAGCATTATTTACTGAACAGCTCAAAAATGGTTCCCTGCAATGCCTTACTGTTGTTTCCCGATCACCAGGGAAAGGTGTTTTGTTTTATAGTAAAGATATATGAAAATGACCTTTCAATCCCTGCAGAAACAAAGAGAGCCATTTGAGGCCAGGAGCAACCATTTAACTATCTAAATGGCCTGTCACCTTCTGTTTATTTTTGCCTCTTCCTGGGGGCAGGGGGTCTTTTGTGTGTTCTGTGCTTTCTTTTGCTCCTTTTGGACTATTTTAGCTCTTGGGTTGCCTTTGATTATTAGTTTGATGTGATATGAATAAGCAAAATTGTTGAAATTTCTTTCATTGTGTTCCTTCTCCACACACCAGGTGTTTAGTCTGTCATTTGCAGTATGCTTTTAATATTTATAAACAAGCAAATAAGTGTGCTTAATAAAAGAAGAAAAGGAAGACAAGATGATTTTTTTAATAAAAATACTTTGAGTAATTGAAAAGATTGGTGGAAAGTCTATATCCTAATTAAGTTTTATGATTAGAACATCCCTTGGTTCAATCCCCAGTACCACAATAATAAATAAATAATAAATATGAAGTGTACCCAATAGCAGACACACAAAAAATTGGAGTCCCAAGTAGATAGTAGCATTGTAGAAAGCATTACCCAAAGAGAAATACATACAAATCATCTGAAACTCTGATTTATTCATGTACATCATGTAGTGCTACAATTTGAATGTATTTTTTCCAAAGTTCAGGTGTTGCCAATGCAATATAACTAAAAGGTGAGGCTTTAAGGAGGCAATTAAGCAATGAGGATTTCTCCCTGGTGAAAGGGATTAGGTGCCTTTATAAGGAGCTCGATGGTGGAAGTTCATCCTTACTTGCTCTTCCTCCTTCTGTCAGTAAGAAGGCAGCCAGAGACCTTCCCCGGCCTCCAGAGACCGACTTCTGGATCTTGAACGTCTCAACCTTCAGAACTGTGAGAAATAAATTTCTGTTCCTTACAAATTATCCAAACTTGAAGGTTTTGTGATGGTAGTACAAAAGGATTACGGTACAAATTGGTACCAGGAGTAGGATGTTATTATTAAAATACGTAAAATGTTAAAAATAGTTTTGGAACTGGGTTCTGGCTAGAGGTTGGAACTGTTTTGAAGTGAACGCTAGAAAACCCTGTAGTTTTGTGAACAGATCATTAAGGGAAAATCTGGTGAGGTCTCAGAGGAGTGCAAGAGCTATGCGATAAAGCCTAATTTTTAAAGAGATTACTAAAGTGTTTGTGAAGACAAAATTAGTAGAAATATGGATAGTAAAAAACATTATGATGCAATATCACACATAAAGAAGGAATAAGACATTGGAAGCTAGAAAAAAGATCATCCATTTTATAAACTGGTGAAGAACTTGGCTGAATCACATGTAGGTCCAAACACGTTTTGGAAGGCAACCATTTAGGAGTGATGAACTGGGATGTTGAGTGGAATATAGCTCTCAGCAAAGTTTTCATAGTACTCTAAGGCTTCTCTTATCTGTTTATAGTAAAATGTAAAAAGTGATAAATGACTTAAATCAAAATTTAGTTAAAAGGGAAGGAGAATATTTGGAAAATTCTCGACCTATCTCTATAAACAATAAAAGACAAGTCTGTTTAGGAGGGAAACTAAGGATGTCAGCCAGAAACTTGATAAAGAGAGAGAAGTATGGATAGAATGAAGCCAAGTGCTATTCCTCAAGATAAGGTGAGAATGATCAAGAAGGCATTTTAGAGATCTTAGGCCTGCCATGACCATTACAGGCCCAGAGGTTTGGGGCCTTGAGGACATAATTGGTTCATGGGAAGAACCTGGTACTCACTGCCCAGGGTCCCTGAGATCTCTGTTCCTATATTCCAATGCAGCTGTCCTTGGCCACTTTGGCTGTGATTCAGGTGGGCCTAGGTGTAGCATAGGCCACCACTGTGGAGCTCATAAGCTGTAAACCTAATGTCTGCCATGTGGTGTTAATTGTTGAAGCTTACAGACTACACAAGCTGTGGAAGCATCACTACTATATCAAAGAATGTCTCAGACAGCCTCAAAATCCCAGCAGGACACTGCCATAGCGATGAGGTAGATGGGAGTAGAATGCCCCAACTGTTGCAATTCCCACAGGAATTATGGGAACAAGCTGCTGCAGAGAGTCCCCACTTGGACACTCTGATGGGACTGTGGCCACCCTAAGAGTCCATAGCCTCTAGTGTTCAGCACTACCCTGGGGAAGCTGCAGGGATGTGACTTCAAAGCAAGATAGAGAAAGCTTGGGTTGCACTCAGCAAAGCCATGGGGACTGGAGTGCCCAAACTTGGGGGCCCAACCTCAACCCCAATGTGTCTAGAAGTCAGAACATGAAAACAAAGATTATTTTCAGGCTTCTAGATTGAATGCTGTTTTCCCTGTTAGATTTTGGACTTACTTGGCATCAGTTCCCATCCTTCTTCACTAGTTTTCCCTCTGGGAATGAAAATGCCTGTCCCATTCCTGTCCCATCACTGTATTTTGGGAGTTCATAAGGCATTTGATTTTACAGACTCATAACTAGACAGAAATGTGCCTCAGATGAATCAAACCTTTAGTCTCACCTATATTATCCGTATGAAAATTTAGACTTAACTTGTAAAATTGTTGACAAAATGAATGAATTAAGAGTATCGGGATGGAATGAATATGTTTGCATGTTAGAAGGCTATGAATTGGGGTGAGGAGTTGGAAGTGAACGTTATGCTTTTAATGTGTCCTTTCCAAAAATTTGGTTTTGCCAAAGTGATAGTATTGAGAGGTGGGTCCTTAAAGAGACAAACAGGTCATGAGGAGTCCATCACCGTGAATGAAATTTGGTGCCTTTATACAGGGTTTAAAAAAGAGAATTCACCTCTTTGCGGCTCTTCCATTCTCTGGCAGTGATGGGACAGTTTTCTCCTCTCTGGAGGATTCTTGAAAGCAGAATCTTATCAGACACCAAATTTACCAGCACTTTGGCTTTGGACTTTCCAGCTTCCAGAGCCTTGAGAAAATAAATTTCTATTTTTATACATTACCCAGCCCAGACATTTTGTTATAGTGCTCAAGCGGATTAATACCTCTATTAAATCACCCAAATTAAAGTATTAAATTTACTTATTTCCTTCTATATGAAGCAATTTTTTTTCCCACTGTAAGAAATACAATGATAAATGCTACTACTCTGATATAGGAAGGATTAAGGAAACCAGTCAAGCCATGTAAATGAGGCTAAAACATTTTGCCTTGCCCTTCTACTATATTTGTGCTCCAAATTAAACATACACATATATTCAATTTTTGAGCTAGAGTAAATTTAAAAAAGCAGTAACTTAATGATTCTTAAAGTGTGGGCCCTAATCATAGCATTATCTTATGATTCTGCTACATATGAATGTTGCTCTACCGCAATTTCTTCTTTATCAAAGGAGAACAGTTAAATCATGAAAACTTAACAGGGGCACAGAGATTAACTGTACTACATTATTCTAGTATAAGTAGCAGATGGAAATTTGAAGCTAATCAGTTATATCTCATAGTATAATTAAACAGCTGCTGCTGATGTTACAATGTGTTCAGTGTAAGATTAGGTTATAGTCCTAAGTGGATCTTTCAGAGTTGTGGGGGAGTTATTTGTTTGGTTTGGCTGTCTTTGCTATAGTTTGGATCTGGGAAGTTCCCCAAAGGCCCATGTGATAAAGGCTTGGTCCCTCCCCAGTAGGACCAGGGAGTGGTATAACCTTTGAGAACTTGGGACTAGGGGAGGAATTTAGGTCATTGGGAGACTGAGCTTGAGGGGGATATTGGGACCCCAGACCCTTTCTGTCTCTTTGCTTCCTGGCTTCCTTATGGTGAGCAACTCTCTATCCTGTACATTCCCCCCACGATGTGGAATCTCTTCACAAGCCCAAAAGCAATGAGCCCTCTGACCATGCTCTGATACCTCTGACACAAATACCAAAATAAACCTTTCCACTTTTTTAGCTGATTGTCCTGAGTGCTTTTTAGAAAGCTGGCTAACACAATCTGAGCCTAATTGAACCTGAATTCAGAAAAATTTTAGTTTGAATTTTGGAAGTAATTGAAAAGGACATTAAGCTAATAAGTAGACATGGCAAAAATGTCCTTTAGAGAAGTAGCAAAAGGAGTGAATGTATCTTTGGGTGTAAAATAAAAGATCAGTGAGTGCAAAAGTAAAATTTTAGTTGCCTTTAAGCATGTAAAATACATACACTTTACATCATCAGCATTCATTCTCGCTTGGTTACTTCCAATTTGAATATAACAATACCCAAATGAACACAGCTTTTAAAAGAAATGCAACTCAAGTCTAAATCTTCATTTAATACACCATTTAATCTTCTCCTCCATAGGATTATTCATTTCAAGAATATTGTTTTATGACTAAAATAAAAAAGAATGCAACATTTATATTGAAAACATGGGAAGCAAAGACTCTATTAAAGGTAAAGTGTAATTCTTTGATATAATTGTATTAATTATTTATTCTCAGTGTTTATATTAATGTTTTTATCAAGGTGAAATGATTTGAAATATCAATTTGAGGTTTTCTGAACTCATTTAGAAATGATTTTTTATACAATGAATGGTCTTTTTAAGGCATAATTGTAATAGATATTTAAAATTCAATCACATGGACACTTGACCCCCTATTTTTAGATAGTTATATCATTTCCAATGTTCATTATTATGCACAATGTGGTGATGACAAACATCCTTGTGGCATATAAAAGTTTCTTGAGTAGTTTTTTTCTGAACATATTCTCAATATAAGATCTAGAAAGTGAAACTAATGCTATAGGATTTGGTTAGATATTTTGTCTTATAAATACCACTTGCTAACCGATTGCAATACTGGTGCTCCTGGCTTAGCCATTTAAATTTTAAATTATCTCTCACACTTCCCTGGAAGTATATAAATTTTATAACCAATATGTAGTTATCTAAATTTTCACTTTTTAACATTTTTGTAATTTTATAGAGCAATTATGGTATTGTTTCCATTTCATTGATCATATTATTACTGTTGTTAGTATTTTCAAGTGATTATTGTCCATTTGTTTTTCCTGTTCACTTCTTTGAACATTCTTTTAATGATGTGCTGATGTGTTTCTTGTTGTTACACAAAAATCTCCTTAAATATTAAGCAGTTTTGAGTTTGGTGCAGTGGTGCATGCCTATAACCCCAGCAGCTCAGGAGACTAAGACAGGAGGACTGCAAGTTCAAAGCCAGCCTCAGCTACTTAGTGAGGCCTTACGCAACTTTGTGATACTCTCTCAGACAAAATAAAAAAAAAAAAAAAGATCTGAGGATGTGGCTCAGCAGTTAAGCCCCTTGGATTCAATCCCCTAGTATCTAACACCCCCAAAAATAAACTTTACCATTTCTATTACAAATGTTTTTGTCAATTTTGTTGGAAGAAGTTTTAAAGTGCTGACTTAGCTCTAAACTCAGTAACCTGTGTACATTACATATGTACAGTGTTTATATCAATCATATTTAATCATTTAAAATGCAATTTATATTTCACTTGATTGTTTTCATTCTCAAATGTTAAAAAATCTGTTTTCTTCTTGTATTGCTACTGAAAACTTCTCTTGCAGCATGAATATCTTCAAAATGTTTTATTCCTACTATATCAACTTGGTTTCTTGTTGCTGCTGGTCTAGCAACATCTTAAAACTTGGCTGTCATTTTCCTTGTTCTACTTATATCATTTGAATTAAGTTTTTCATTTCCTGCTTAGTTTCTCTTTCTTTGAACTCTTTTTAAAAGGATTCTTCTGAATTTTCCCTTTGATTTTTATGGTTTTGCTTCACTATACTCACAAGAGTGAGTTACCTAAGTTGTGAGGTTATTGAATTCAGGTTCAGACAAATTTAACTTTGAATGTGGAGATTTTATAACTAAATTTAGTCCTAGAATTTCAATTTTTAGGCCATGATTTAGTCTTATTTCCTCTTCACTTAGGAGATGATCTATTATCCTATTTTGCAAAAAATAAAAGCCATAAGACTCTCAGCTCTTGTGCATACTGCCCTTATAAATATTCTCCTCCTTTCCACAAGAGAAAAACTCAATTCCTCACCTTGGTCAAGATGATTCTTAAATTATAACAAAATAGATGCTACACCAAACAGCACCCATGGCAAAACTCCACCATAAGCATAAGTAAAACATGGTTATAAGTACAATATTTAGCACTCTGAATTTGGCCCTAAAAGTATACAAATTCTGAATTTTTCCACAAGTGAATCTCTTCCCTCTCTCGCCCTTACTCTCTCTCTCTCTCTTTTCCTCCACCCCCACTGCTCAATGAGTCTTTCACAATTTGTGTAACGAGAAGCCAGATTGCATGAATTAACAGTTTCATCTATTCTGGCCACAAAGCCAAAATTATGATATGTGACACAAAGGCACAAGTCAGAGCAGTAACTAGAGCAAGAGTCACAAGTAATTATTATTTTACTTTTAAGAGGGATTACATTTAAACTCATTTCAAACCTGATTGGAAGGGGAAGATTATTATTATTTTGGAAATATAAATCATATTCCAAGGCCTTAGTCTTACTATATGAACAATGATAAAACATTTAAAAAAATGTTTCTCGGTGTCATAGTGAAAATTATGCTTGTATGAATTGTCTGAAAAAATAATAATTTACATTTTAAAACACTAGATATATACATTTTTATTTTTCCTTTGCTATTTAAAATGACTTGTACATTAATTTTATTATAGTAACTGGATTTGTAGTTCAAATGAACCACATCATGTGGTTACCAATTAAGTAGCCTTTCAAAGCAAATAAAACAAATATGTATACAGAAGCATTGATTTAAGAGTGAACAGTATCAATTCCGATGAACACAAAGTAGTAATTTTCAATAATTTTTAATAAGTAATATTCCTATTCCTTAATTTTTTTTATTTAGAAAATAGAAATCATAACCTGTCTCCATCTACATATTTGGTGATGTAGTATAAAAACAGAGAATTTATATACTATTTTTAAATACTGAGCTCTTCTAGTAGAAATTTAATACAATATTTGCTAAAAAATAAAATCCTCCATTCATTAAATAACTTTAATTGAATACCTGTTTTGTGCCAAAGAAATTTCAATGATTAATTTATATTTAAGCCACATGATTAGAAAAGTGTGTAGATAAAAAGGAATTATGAGCACAATATTTTAAATAGATACAATTTGTATTAGATCAGTATTGATTTTCCTATATAAGTCACTCAAAGAGATTTTAATTCTTTTACTCAGAGCAGTTATTCAGTTCATACTAAAAATGTTCATATATGTAGCAAGGCTATTCCTTCCAAGGAAATTGAAGAAAAAGGTGCAAAATTATTTTACCATGTTAAAAAACTAGAGAACTTGATACAAAATAAATATTAAAGGCGTTCTCAGACATGGGACAATAGGCAGCAGGAACAATGCTAGCTGAGAGAAGAATTCCCATGGTGAGTTGCACATTATCATCAGTTTAAGACCTGAAGCCATTTCCAAGTTGTAGCACAATATTAGAAATCCAAAGAAAGCCCAGTGAATAAGCCACACAGGGTGTTTGAGAAGCTAAAGCAATGACTATTGTAGGTCAGAGTTAGAGACAATATTCAAACAGAGAGATGTCTGCAGATATGCATGGGATTCTCCATGTGTTTTGGGTAAATACTGATCTGTGAATGAAAGAGAAAAAACCTGTCAAGACCAGAGGTGAAACACAAAAACAAGTTGGGGGGGAAAGCATCTCAGGGCTCATACCAGATAACTATAGTTTTGGTTTTAATACTCAAAGTGAAAAGATTTAACTTCTTTAAAAGATAATTAACTCTTTAAGGTCAAAAATTAAAAAAAATATATTTTAAAATGAGTAACACATATAAAAAATACATTCTACACACACACACACACACATATACACGTATATGAGAAACATATGACAGCTACTGTCATAAGAGTGAGATAGAAAAAGGGAAATATGTGGTTGGGAGAATCTTTTGTATACATGAAGTATAAAATTATTTAATAGTTGGTTAAGACCACTTGAGAGAGAGGCAGAGACAGAAATAATAAAGGCAGAGGGAGAGAAAAAAAATCAAATAGTGGAGAAAAGAAGGAGTAATTTAAAACCAAATTAATGCAAATGTTGCCAGGGAAAGAGGAAAAACAAACCAAAAAACAGATATCAAATAGAAAAACAATGGCTTTAAACTCAACCACATCAGTAATTTAAATGATTTGCTTAAACACTCGAAATATAAATATCAATTAGCACAGGTAATGTTTTAAAAGAACCAACTATATGCAACCTATAAGGAACCCACCCTAATTTTGTACACACAAATGGTCTAAAAGTAAGTAACTGCAAGAAAACCCCATTATAAAACGCTGGATTTGGGGCTGGAGCAGTGGCTCAGGGTTACTGCATTTGCCTGGCATGCGCAAGTACAGGGGTTCAAACCCCAGCACCCACGTAACACAACAAAGTGTCAGAGCAATGAAAAACTCAATGAAAATTGATTCTCTGTCTCTCTCTGTCTCTCTGTCTCTCTCTCACACACACATACACTGTTCTTCTCTCTTTAAAAAAAAAAAAACAGAGTTATTAAAAAAAACAAAACCCTGGACTTTCTTAAACTTGATGTTCCTCCCTTGTAATAAATCTGAACTGTGTGTTCAGAATTCATCTTCTACCTGAGACTGAGGTTAAGGTAACCAGAGCAAAATGATAATGGGTCATTTCAATGGCTGTGCATAATAAATTATCCTTTGTCTCTGTAACAGGAGTATCATATCTTTTTCCAGCAACCATGAACCTGAAGCAGGCTAACTTGTTAGCAGGCAAGAAGGGTAAAAACAGGACAAATGACAAGAAAATAATCAAATTCTTCATGGTCCCTGATATGATCCAATTCAAATTTCAATTGTCACATGACTGACAATTTTTTGTTGGTTTCTGTGTGTGGCTTATTTGTCCCTCTTATTGTTTGAATGTATCCCTTCCAAACTTCAGGTGTTGCCAATGTGATTCGTATGAAGAGATGGGGCCACTGAAAGTTCCTCATGAATGGGACGAGGTACCCTTATACAGAGGCTTGAAGGAGACAGCATATTCCGTTTATGCCCCTTTGCTTTCTGCTGTGTGCAGTCCTCATGGTCCAACCAAACCAGCAGATGCCTCTGTCTTGGGACTTCCCAGCCTCCAGAACTATGTTCTTTATAAATTACCTACTTTGCCATGCTGTTATATAGAAACACAAATGAACTAGGACACTTCCGATGCTCCCCTTGGGAGCTCTTCCCAAGCTGCTTGATTGTCCCCACAACATGGTGGCTAGTTTCCCTCAGAGAGAATGAAGAGAGAAATCTTTCTGTTACCTAGTCAAAAGTCAGACAACATCAGTTCTAGCACATGTGTGTTCATTATAATCTAGTTAGTAAATTCAATCCACATTAAGTCAAAGGGAAGGCTCCAGAAAATTCTAGACCATTTCAAAACCACCATGCAATTTGATTCCATTTATATAAAATTATTGAAAAGGCAAATCTGTGATGATTTAAAAACATTTGATCACTAGAGGCCAGGACCAGGGGTGTGTGATATGGCTTGATTGGTATGATTGACAGAAGGACTTTTTGAAAGCATGGAAATGTTCTATTGTTCTATGGCAATTCATGTATTAGTACACAATTATCAATCTATATGCTTGAAATAATTATACTACATATATATGTATACATATATGTATATATATCCATATATAAATTATATTGCCAAAAATTGAAAAAATTGGAAAATGTCTAGAATTCATGAAATATTGGATATTCAAACGCGACAGCGTAGTACCTGTACAGGGGAGGTAGTGTCTTCTAAGAGAGCATAACAGAATGACAGTATAGGTATTTACTTCAAGGACATCAGAGGATGTCAAAGTTGTGTCCAAGTTCTCTAGTCCCACCCACTTCAATAAATGATAGGGTTAGAATAAAAAAGTCAGTAGTAACTGTGTTTTCTCTACCTTCTCTTCAAATGCCAACATTTGACAATAAGGGGAGACTTTTTTGAAAATATAAGGCAGTGCTCTCAAAATTGGGCAGCAGTGGTGTCACAGGCTGACAATCGTTAGTGTTGTTACCCATACATGGTGGCAGCATATTTCATCATGGTTCATCAGAGCAAAACCATGAATAATGCCATGAAGATGCTAAACCTTCATAAGTCCTTACAGCACCAAAGAGAATTTCCTAGCAACCCAAAATTACTTGGAAAGAATTTTAGGGCTTCTGCATTCACCATAAAATCATTCGGTGTAAATTCAGAGAAAAGGAATGCTATTTTAACCCAACTGATATGTTTGGATATACAAATTATTTGTAGACTAAATTTAAATGAGCAGAAAAAGATCTTTGAAAAGAGCACTTTTACCTATTACAATGGGCATCTGACTTGACAAATGATCCCTCTTTATCATATCATACCCTGAGTTTCCACTGTCTTTTGTAATGAAAATAATCTATAAGTATCAGTTACAAATGAGTACTGTTATCCAGTAATGAAAAGGAATAGAACATATGCTAAAATAAAAACTTGACAGTTACCACAAAACAGAAAAAATCATCTACCTTAAAATTTTGATTAAAGTAACTCCTGAAGTTTAAAACTACTCACTATATAACAACAATCTCTTAAATCTCTGGTAAAAATGAAACTGAATCTGGAAATTTGATTTTAAACAAATAACTGAATAATTCTGAAACAAGAAGCCCCCAAACAACTTATATATTAAGAAACACTGAATAGAATAACATTAATGTGTAATAGAACAACATAATCTAGCAATACATATTTCACATTACATTATAGAATAAAAAGAAATGGTATCAAAAGCTAAAAAAGTTTTGAGTTTATTTTGTAAAAATATATTTGAAAAAGAACCTACTAGCACTGTGGGACATTGATATATTGATATTAATATTTTTAACACCATGGACTAATTTTACACGAAAAGAATATTTTGTTTCTTTGGATCATTGTTGTATAATGATTTTTACTTTTGTACATATCTCGGCACATAATATGTGTGGGTTTTTTTTTTGTATTTTTAGAGAATGGGAGAGAGAGAAAGAGAGAATCAACTTATTTTTTCATCTGGGTTTCACTTTTATGACACTTCATTGTGTTCAAACCTGTGTCCTTGCGCATGCCAAGCAAGCACTGTAACCACTGAGCCACCACTACAGCCCATGCATAATATGTTTTGGTATGCATATACATAGGGAAATTATTGCTACCATCAATTAAGTTAACATACCATCACGTTATATGTTACCTTGTATGTGTGCATGTGTGTGTTTAAGAACACGTAAGCTACACTTTTAGTGAATTTCTACTTTACAACATCATTAGGTATAGTTCTCATGCAGTAAATTACATACATTAGATCTCTGCACTTACTTATCCTACAAAACTGCATCCTGTACCCTTCCTCGTACATCTTCCCATTTCTCCTCCTGATAACTACAGGCCAACATATTTATGAAAATGTGATCAACGTTACTATTGTTCAGGGAAATGCAACTCAAAACCACAATGATATATCATCTGCTGCTGCGTAGGATAGTTGTCATCAAAAAGTCAGGAGATAATGTCAGTGAGTGCAGAGAAAAGGAAACCTTTGCATACTGTTGGTAAGAATGTAAATTAGCAACAGCCCTTATGCAAAATAGTATGGAGATTTCTCAGAGTATTACAAATTAAATGGTCATACAATCCAGCAATTGTTCTTTTGAGTATATATCCAAAGGAAATGAAATCAGAAGCATGTAGCATTCCCATGTAGGTTGTTATTGTATTATTCACAATAGCTAGAATATGGAATCAACTGAAATCCCCTGGCAGATGCCTGATGAATGTATAAAGAAATTGTGTGTGTGTTTGTGTGTGTGTTGGAATATTATTCAGACTTTTAAAATGATCATATCTTAACATTTGTGAGTAAATTTATGAGTTTCCAGGATCTTCTGCTAAGTAAAATATGCCAAACACAGAGAAATGGTGCATGATCTTAGTTATGTAGAAGTTTTTTTTAAAAAAATATGTAATTTTAAAAATATGATCAAAACATGATTTTTTGTCTTCTCTAATTTAGGGATTCTTATTTAAAATTTTAAGTGTTTTCCTTGATTTATGTCATAATCCACATGATCATTATTTAGAATCCTTTATAGAGAGCCATTAGCTTAAAACTCTTTTGTTTGAATCTGAAAACAAATATAAGCAGTCTAACTTTCACACAGATTTAATTACTACTAAATCAATATTATGCATTTAACTCTAATTATAGAGCCAGAATTAGGGCTGTAATGAAGGAAAGATCTCCTAGTTAATTAGAAATTTAGTTAACCTGCATTAAAACTGGCAGATTCTTCATCCTGACTAAAGTACAGGATATTAAAAACTGAGTTAAATACAATTAATTGTAGCCTCAATAATCATTATAATTCTATACCAGGTATATATAACACTGTATTTTTTCCAATAATTTCTCAGCTTATAGACAGATTTTCTTTCACTTGACCCTCCCAGTTTAGACTTATGCTGAGAGAACAAAAAGTGCCTCTTTTTTCATAAGTCATCAGAAGATAAAATCTTGGAAATGCTGTTACTGTGTAGCATCGACGGTATATTATAAACCTAAACACTTCCTGTTCCTTTTCAGTTTCTTATTTGTGATTTTCTGAGGAGAAAGTACTCTTTCTGCATAATGACACTTTATTTATCTGAAATAGAATATTACCATTTAACTGTGTAAAGTTAACAATTGTACCCATAATGCCCAGATAGATACAACTGCATACATTTAAAAACAAATAAGAATCATCTGTGTGTTTTGTAGGCAAATATGATTTTGGAGTATCTACTTTAGGCAATAGATTGTTAATAGTCGTATAGGATTAGAGTGTAAGATGCAGCACCCCAAAGGTGAAAATTCTCCTCTTTTAATTCCCAAATCACGTCATTTCTTTATGTGATTTCCTGTTATTTAGTGTGCCATCAGTTTTCCAAAAGAAAATCTTGTGCATTCTTTTTCTTTTTGTCAAAGCAAACTCAAGTTCACCTTTTATCTCAAGCCCTTTTCACTACTTCTTTGGAGACATAATCTCATTCCACTGTTAAATAACTCTAAATTATACGCAACTTATGAGTTGTCTTTGAGGGCCTCAAATTTAATTTTAAATACTTTCCCCGTCTTCCTCTGTAGAGACAAAACAACAACAACAAAAAAGTTTCTTGTACAAGGGCATCAATCCTCATCATCCAGGCACTGCCCAAGACCAGGAACTTCTCACTAATTCTTGTCAAAACCAATGCTAAGTAATCTTAACATTTGTCACAAATTCAAACAATTTTCTTATTTCTGTCTCTTGCATCTTTTCTGTGCATGAGAATTTGCTCATCAGCTCTTCAAAAGTGCTGTTTCTCAATGTGTTCTGTCTTCTCACAGATTGCGTCTTAGTGGTTAGCCAAACTCAAACTCAAAGGTTGAATGTTTTCTATCATATGTGGAAGCTAGAACAAAATAAAGGAAAGAGGGAGGGAAGGATATGATTACATAAAGAACCATTCAAAAATATATTAATAGATGAGCTAAAGGAAGTCTGGAAGAGTAAAGAGAAGGGGACAGAGGAGAAAGGATGGGAGGGGAACGGAGGGGTTTTAAAGTATATTTTGCACCTTTAAGATACTAAATAAATTCCACACAATCACTAAAAACTAGAAAAGTTGAAAAAAATCAAAGAGAGATCAATAAAAGAAAGTCATCAGGTGGAAGGAAAAAAACGAAGGGAGTCCAGTGCTAGTGAGGGATTTTGGCCAAATTATATTGTTATATTGCGTGCATATTCAAATATATAACAACACAACCCATCATTATGTACAACTAAAATGCACCAATAAAAATGTGGAAAAAGAAAAAAATAGAAATCCTGTTCTGCACTGTTTTAGTTATTATATAACCTTGAAAAACAATCTTCTTGACATATTTTCTGAAGGCTATAGACACTAACTATATTAATAACTCACCATTTCCAAAATTGTTGAATGTTTAATATACAATTAATTATTTTACAAATTATCATCCTGCTTTAATTTGAGCAGGTAAAAGAGCTAGATAGTAGGTAGTAAAGAGAAATCACACATAACTAAAGTGGATCTACAACTTAAACTTTCTTGCTTGAAGTTTAGTTTGGTGCAAGCATTTGTATTTGTATTAATATTCTGTGTTTCTTTTTGAGAAGCTAAAATTATACTTTATTTAGTGAAATATTTCCTAACTATGCAATATCATCTTATTTTAACATACTTTGTTAATATATCCCTGTTAAATAATAAAGAAAAGAATATTTCAGACAGGGAATACAGCCTGCCTGAAGTTCCTGATTCAGGGAAGAATTTGGTATATTACAGGGGTAGCAAGAAGGACTCTGAATATGGAAAATGGTGATGGGGTTGGGGTAGGTTGTTTATTGGGTTGGTGGGAGATAATGCTCAGGAAAGAGTGGAAAGACCCCAAAGGGCTTCATAGGCTGCAATGAGGAGCTGAAAATCTTATCTATAAAATAAAAAGTCATGGGATAGTTCAGAATGGGAGAATAGCAGGATTTGCATTTTGAGAAAATATAGTGATCAATTAAATAAAATGAGTAAAATATAAGCTAGGAGATAAATTTTTATAGAAATAGCCCATAGATGATTAAATTTATTGGTGGAAAAATTTTAATTTTGGTGTTAGACGTTTATTTCATCTTTGTTTCAGTTTGAGAAATTTCTAATTAGCTAAAGTAAAAAGAAACCAATAATTATATCTACAGGAGGAACAAATGGAAAAAAACATTCATATATACTTTATCCTATTCTGGAATGGCATTGAGATCATTTGCAGGAAGGAACCTAGTTAGACATTGCTTTCTTTTTTTTTAAACATACACACACATGTAATGGGGAAACGTGGTCTATATGTTTTTATTTTTATTTTTATTTATTTTTTTTTAGAGAGAGGGACAGTGAGAGAGAGAAAGAGAGAAACAACTTTATTTAGTTTTTCACATGGCCTTCGTTGCTCCAACACTTAGTTGTGTACGTGGTGCTGGGGTTTGAAACCAGGTCCTCATGTTTGCCAGGCAAGCACTGAGACCACTGAGCCACCGCTCCAGCACCTAGTTAAACATTTCTTATCTTGTATTCATCTTCTCAGATTCTTCTGGAAATGAAAGTGGCAGCCAGGTACTGAAGACTGCCAGATATGATGCATATTTGAGATTAAAAGAGTCAATCAGCTATAGATACAGGTATTGTCAGACATTTGACATTTGATAATGGATTTTAAAGTATGAGAATTTTTTTTTGCCATAAATAATCTCTAATGGTTTTTGCAAACATGGTTAAGTTACAGCTAGTGTAAAATTTTTAATTCTTTTCCTTTCCATTCCAATTATGTATCATATTTCTTTTGCTTTCATTGACAATTCCACTGGGAAAAAATAGCCTAAACTATTTAACAACATAAAATAAGTTTCTTCCCTAATATTACCTTTAAATTGTCAGCAAAGATTACTTTCAAGTGGTCAAATACAAAGAGCTTTTTCATCTCTCTGCAACATCAGCACCTTTAAACTTTCTCTTTTGATATATAATAAATTTGCTAACCATCTTCTTTTCATGTTTTCTCTATGAATTTCTGAAATTTCAGCACTTACAAAAAGGCATCTTTCTCACTGAGCACTTCCATGGTATCAACCCCATCCATTTTATAGCATCGATGTCTGCAAACTGATTTGCCAACCTTCGTCCCACCCACAAGAATGCATACAAATCAGAACTCAGTATTTTCCCAGTACCTTATCTTCACTAATGACTACACCTTCCTCCCAGTACCCGGGGCTCCTTCATCTTCCACTATACGGTAACCCAATGGCTCTTTATGAACTTGACCAGCCTTATCTAGTCCACTGCCACTGAGACCACCTATGGATTTCTTTCTTTCTTTATTTTTTTAAGAAAGAGAGAGCCAATTTTAATTATTTATTTCTTTTCATTTGGCCTTTGTTTCTCTGACACTTAGTTGTATATGTGGTGCTGGGTTTCAAACTTGGATCCTCATGCATGCCAGGCAAGTGCTCTAACCCCTAAACCACTGCTCCAGCCCCTAAATGAATTTCTTAATTGGTCACTTTGCCCACAGTCTCTCTCGTTTGGATTCTATCACTTATATATCTTTTATATTTTTCTCAATTATTGGTAACTTAATATCACCTTCATCGAGAACCTGCTGAGAAAAATACATCCCACATCCTTTCACAAACATTAAAGAAGTTGTAGTCCAACTATAGACTACCTTCCCAGGTCCATCTGCCAATGCACTTTTAACCCCGCTGTTCCTCATCTTCAATGCACTTGGCATTTCCAGAGTACACTACACATCTTTCTGGTTGCCTTCTTAGGTTGAAAGCCTTCAGAGCAGAGACCAAGTTTTCTTGTGAAAGTGATTTGTGGAGGACAAAGAAGGAGAGAAATAAAATAATAAAATGTATTGGTTTTTAATGGTCCTTAGAGAGTGCATTTTAAAAAAAATCAGTATTGAGCATTTATTTGCTTCTTTTCTTTTATAGCATTTTATTTATATGTGCTGACATCCCTGGGCACAAAGACAGTTCTTTTTTATTGTTGTTGTTTTTGTTCATTATTTTTTATATTCACTCCATTGTAGCTCCTAGCAAAAAGCTCTATCACATAATCAGAATACTTGAAATATTTCATGAATTGCATTGTCAGTAAAAGTGAATATTTTACAAGAAATCTTAAGAATAGTAATTTTTTTCTAGAAAAAGAGTCTCTATATATTATATATTTCAATGTCCCATTTATGGTTATGGATATAAACCCTTTTTTAAAAATTTCATGTCAGACCTTTCAAAAATCATTAGATTTTTGTCACTGAAATGCTATTTGGTCTTGTTCCAAGATTAATTATATTAGTCATTTTTTTCTTTATAGCAAAACCAAAAGCTTTTAGACATAAAACCCATGTAAGTAAAAATGAGCATCATGAGGTCACCTTCATTCAAGTCCTAAATGAGGCTGCAGACTGTCCCCAAATCATTCACAAAAGTAGCTGTCTACTTGGTATATTTATTGTTTTAAAGAACAAGCCAGCCCTTTAATATCTCATAATATTTTATAGGCTTTTTTTCTACTCTTTCAAAAATACAGCATGTCTGGGAACCTTTTATGTTTCTGCTTCCTAGGCCTCTTTCATACGGAAAAAGCCTAGGTTCCCTCTGACATGCTTTTATAGTGCATAGCAAGTATCTATCTTCATATCTTTCTCAATTGTCCATTTTTAAAAATCCTATTGGCTTGCTTTTGTCTTTGGGTTTAGAAGAGCAGCTTAAAGTGAATTATTTAATTTCTTTTGCTAAATTTTATTTTGAAATAATTGTAAATCCCCGCACAGTTGGTAGAAATAATACCCTTTACCCAACATTCCCCAATGATAATATTTTGAAAACTATAGGATGGTATCCGAACCAGATACCAGTCAAAATGTTTCATTGCCACAAGGATCTCACATATTATCCATTTTTAGCCATACTTATTTCCCTCCTGCTTCTCCCGCTTCTTAACTGTGTATCCAGTAACGAGAACCCTATATTCATGGTATCATACAATCTAAGACCTTTTGATTGACTTCATTTCACTCAGCATAATATCCGTATCATTTATCCAGGTTCTTGTAGATATTAGCAATATGTTCTTTTTTTAAATTACTGACTAGTATTCCACAGAAATGTGCCACAGTTTAACTATTCCTCCAAGGAAGGACAACTAGTTCATTTGTAGCTTTGGATTATTACAAATAGATCTGCTATAAGCATTCATGTATAGAATTTTTGTAACAATAAATATTCAACTTTGTAGGTAAATGTCTAGGGATACAATTGCTGGGTCCCATAGCAGTTACATGTTTATTTTTAAGAAACTGCCAAACAGATTAGAGTGACTGTATCATTTTACATAGCTACCAGCAATGTATAGGTAACTAAGTTTTACTAAATCTTTGAAAGTATTTGGTATAGTCCATAATTTTATTTGAGCCATTCCAATAGATATATGCTGGTACTTCATTATAGCTTTAATTTACAATTCTCTAACGATCAATGGCATTAAGCACCTTTTCTTATTTATTTCCAACTGCATAACCTCTTCAATGAAATGTCTCTTCATGTATTTTGGCCATTTTATAATTATATTGTCTATCTTCTTATTACTCAGTTTTGGGAACTTTTAATATATTCTACATACTAGACCTACAAGTATCGATCTACAAATATTTTCTATCAGTTTCTAGCTTGCTTTTCCATTTTCTTAGTGGGTATTTGCATAGTAAAGTTTCAAGTTTTGAGGAAGTTCTATTTGCAACATTTTTATTTTGTAGACCATACTTCTGAATGAAAGCTAGTAACTTCTGTCTAGTGCTAAATCCTAGATTTTCTCCTACTTTGTCTAAAATATCAGTTTTATGTTTTATGGTTAATTCTATTATTTGAGTTAAATTTTCTGTGTGGTGTGAGACTCAGATCAATGTTCTTTTGAGTGTTTCCTCCCTCCCTCCTTTTCCTTTCCTTTCTTTTCTTTTTCTTTCTTTCTTTCTTTTTTTTTTTTGTTTTGTTTTTGTTCAAGGAATATCCAATTATTCCAGTACCATTTTTGAGAAGGATATCTTTCCTTCATTTCATTTCTTTTACACCTTTATTGAACTCAGTTGAGCATATATTCATGGATCTACTTCTGAATTTACTGTTCCATTTCATTGATCTGTCTATTATTCCAATAATTATCACAAAGTCATGGTTACTTTCCTCTATATAAGAAGTCTTGAAATCAAGCAACTGATTTCTGCAACTTTACTCCTATTTCAGTTTTTTCAAACTACTTTCTTTGCATTTTTATATACATTTTTAAATTAACTTACTTATTCTACAGAAAAGTCTGCTATAATTTCTTCATAGGAATTGCTTTAACCTGTATATCAGTTTGTGGGGAATTATGTTTTACTATCTTGACCTCTTTAATTCATAAATATCATATGTCTCTCCATTTATTTAGATCTTCTTGATTTTTTTCCCTTAGGTATTGTCAAGTTTTCAGCATACAAATCCTGTACACATTTTGTTAGACTTAACAGGAAAATGTTTCATATTTTGAGAAATTGTCAATTGTGTTATCCTTTTATTTGTTTTCCATGTGTTTTTTGTTATATAGAAACGCAATTGATTTTTGCATGTAATTCTTCTATATTCTTCCTAATCTTATTCAGAAGTTTTAGGAGATTTATTTTATTTTATAAATTGTGATGTTTTATACATATTCATGTTATCTGCAATTACAGTTTCATTTCTCCATTTCCGTGCTATGTAATTTTTTTTCTTGTTTTTTTCCAGAATTATCTTGAGAAAGAATGATGAGTGTCAATATCTTTGTCTTGATTGCAGTCTTGGAAAGCATTCAGTCTTTCACCATCATGTACAATATTAATTTTTTAAAAATAAAATTTATTAAGCTGAAGAGGTTCTTTATATTCCTAGTTTTCTAATCATTCCTGTAACCTGCAGGTATTGAATTTCATTAAGCGCTTTTTCTATTTTAATAAGTAAAAACCAGAGGTTCCAGAATGTTCTGAGACTATCAAATAAATATATTTTAAGTTGGGGTCAGAAACGTTTTTCTTCTGGAAAGAACCAGAGAATAAATATTTTAGGTGTTGTGTGTTATATTCCTCTTGTTTCACATACTTAAAAAATAAACTTTTAAAAATCCAAAGACCATTTCATAACTAGTGACTGTAAGAAATAATCCTGATGCCATATTTGGGCATGGATTTTGGTTTTCTGGTCTGTTTTGGGTTAATTTTCCATGTTAGTTCACTTACTATTGTGGGATAATATTATTTTTCCAAATATGAACTCTTCTTGAAGAAAACCTAGTGTTTATATTAATCTTCTTTGACCCGGATTATGAAAAGATACCTTAATTAATTATCAGCCTATATGGTAATTTATTTATTTGGTTGAGGAACCTATATGGATGTTACAGCATGGTGTGAGGATGGCCTCTTTTTTTTTTGATATGTCTTTTTTTCTTTTCTTTTTTTTTTTTTTTAAGAGAGAAGGATGGTGAGAGAGAGAGAGAGAGAGAATCAATATTTATTGAGTTTTTCACATGGCTTTCGTTGCTCTGACACTTAGTTGTGTATGTGGGTGCTGGGGTTTGAACCCATGTACTTGCCCATACCGGGCAAGCACCGTAACTGCAGAGTCACTGCTCCAGCCCCCTCATATGTCTTTTTGCTACCTAAGTTATATACTAGAGAGTAATAGTTCTTGTTGTCCTTCTTTTCTCTCTCTCTTTCTCTCTCTCTCTCTCTCTCTCTCTTTCTTTCTTTCTTTTTTCTACAATATACATTGCATGTGGATTAGACTTTAATGGATCCAGGTTTTATTCAAAGACTCAGGACCAATTCTCCAACTTCTGTAAGCTCTGAGTGCAAATCTTTTATCTTTGAATGGATATTCGACTCTAATCTCTAGTCTTCTTTTTTTTCCTTAGTTTTTTTTTTTAGTTGGTTCAACACTGTCTTATGTAATGAAGGGATTTGGGATCTGTTGCTTCACTTTCATACATGCATACATAATGATCCGGTGGTTTAAACCCGATCCTTG